>VDFB02179234.1:62580118-62731741 GCA_007258455.2 Sequoia sempervirens
CAGAGAAGCTCACAGAATAACCCACTTTAAGCAATATGCAAGCTTGTCCCCCAAAAGCTACCCAAAAATTAGAAACTCGCCCATAAATAGAGCTCTTCTTTAGTTTGGAGCTAAAACAACATTCAAATTTGAGTTTAGGTGGTTTGGCGCCGAAAAATTACAACTTGAAGTTCAAATTTCAAAAGAACATTTGCAATTGTATCTTCTAGAAAATGCGCCAACTTCTTGAGGCCATAACTTTTGATTAAGGACTCCGATTCGCGAACCATTGAACCGTTCGAAAGATCTCGAAGTCAATAACGTGCTTAAAATTAGCTACGCCAATTTCAACAAGTTTTGGGGTCGTTCTGAGAGCTCTAAGTGCCTCAAATCTAACTCAGAAGATTTTTAAGTGCAAATCTGGGAAACTAATATTGCAATATCTTCCAACCTAGGAATAGAAAATAAAAACCATAAATTGGAAATTTCATTATGATGAAAAGGGTATCCAAAAATGTAAAAACATCTAAAAACCAAGAAACTTGAAATTTAACTATTTTTGGGTGATGCAAGATTGCCTTACACCACTGGATGCTCCTGCATCAATGCCTTTACAGGTCATTCCCTCTTGCATAACTAGTATTTCTCTCCACTTTCATGACTGATAATTAAATTTTGGGAGATAAACTGATATTTTTTTATGTATGAATATATTAATTATCTCAGGTTTTTTGTTTTTCAAATTTAGAGCTCGGTTATTTTTTTGTAGCTACATGAATGGAGAATACATGGTCAGTGGCGTGAAGAGGATTCATCCATACTTGTTTCTATTGAAATAATTAGCATTAAACTTGGAGACATTGTTCTTGCAGATGCTCATCTTTTTTAGGGAAACCCATTAAAAATTGACCAAATTTGGGGAAAATGCCTTTTTTTCTCCTTTCACTGAATGCAATATTCCATAGTTTATGGGAGTAAACATGAAAGTGTTTAATATTGTTTAGCAAGTCATTTAAAAATATTTTTAGATTGAACAATTTGCAGTCTTCCTTGGTATCTTGTTTTAGAAAAAACAGTTATGTAAGGAAGCACTTGATCTTGAGGAAGAGGTAAAATTTATTTTTTACTTTTTAATTTATATTATTCTTTTGAATTGAAGTTTATAATTTATTTGTTATTTTATTGTTTATTATTAGTTTTTAAGTTTATGTTATTGTAGGTATTATTAGTTTATAAAGGGAGAATTTTAATTTTTTTTAAAATAAAACATCTTAAACTTTTTTGCTAAGTTTGTCCCTTGGAAAGATCATCCTTGTGAAATTCTTCACTTTGAAAGGGATAAGTCATTTTGAACCACATTTGAAATCTCTAACTCAAAATCTCTAGATAAAATCTCTAAGTCATTTTGATTGTGGACAGGTACAGAGCAAGGAGAAAATGCAAAAATAGTGCCTTCTAGATGAATTTACAACCCACCCCATGTGCAACAATGACATCATTGAAGACATGTATTCACACAATGGCTTTTTAGTTTTAGTTTTAGTTTTTTTTAGTTTTAAAATCATAATAAATCAACAGTTTGCACACTGTGAAAGATTTTGTCTTCAAAACTTTATATATAGAGTTTTTTGTAACATATTTTATATACAATTTGAATATAAAGTGAATTATTTCCAATCCTTTGAGGA
Source organism: Sequoia sempervirens (assembly GCA_007258455.2). NCBI lineage: Eukaryota > Viridiplantae > Streptophyta > Pinopsida > Cupressales > Cupressaceae > Sequoia > Sequoia sempervirens. Next base: position 62,581,786 of record VDFB02179234.1, read on the forward strand.
TTCAAAACTCTATATATAGAGTTCTTTGTAACATATTTTATATACAGTTTGAATATATAGTGAATTATTTTCAATCCTTTGAGCAGATTTGTTGAAGTTTTATGATTATTTCAGTTTATAAATGACTAAATAAATGACTACCATGACTAAATAAAATGATTACCATGACTAAATAAATGACTACCATGAATAAATAAACAACTACCATGACTAAATAAATGACTACCATGACTAAATAAATGACCAACTAACAACAATCAATGACTAAATTAACCATTAAATATACTACCAAATTGATCAATGACTAAATATATGACTAAATTAATGACTAAATAAATCACTACCATGACTAAATAAATGACTAGTTAACAACAATCAATGACTAAATTAACGACTAAATCAATGACTAAATCAATGACCAAATCAATGACTAAATTAATAACTAAATAAATGACTAAAATAGTTTAGTCATAAATTTGATCGCATTATAAATGACCGGCAATAAACTACTAGTGGTCACGTGACCAAAATTAGTCATTTATATGCAATTTTTAGTGGTTTATTTAGTCATATATTGTTGTTTTTGTACTAGTGATAATAAAACAAAATTTTTTAAAAAAAAAGTTAAATTCACTAGCACTTCTTATCAACATATTGTAAGGAAAGAAATTCTATTCATGAATTGATAGAACATAATGTTATTAAGGGTCATACCCTATAACATATATATACTAGTCTACTATAAGATTATAAAACCTTATATATTATATGCTTTATTAAGTTTATCCCATTTACAATAATTGGAGTCTAATAACTATTATATTATTAATTATTTATGAATGGTGGTTATTAAATAGGTGTGACTAATACCCCTTTAGGTATTTTCCATAATTTCTCCTATATTTAAGGAGGTTCTCTCTCATTTGAAAAGGTGTAAATTTTGAGATTTATTGTGAATTATATCACTTTGCATAGAAGGTATTATTGACCATGTGGAAGTATGTAGAGGAGTGTCCCCAAGTTTAGTATATTTTTTAATAGACTATTTTTTGTAAGTGTTTTAATAAAATGATGTTTTATGAGGTTTTTTACCCAAAAATATTTTTCCCATGTATATCTTGAGTAATGTGTAAAATCTATGCTTGTATGATTCTCATTTTATTAATTTAATTTTGTGTTTATAATGATTAGTATCCTAATATCCTAATTTCTAACATGGTATCAAAGCCTTAGGATGTGCTAATCATTTACTACATGTAAATTTAATTTATTTACTTATTTTCTTAAATAACTACTTTTGAGATATGTGGAAATTCAGGATTCATTTGATAAATATTGGAATACATTTTCAACTCCTTAGATAATTATATGGTATTATTTTAAGTATGATTCATTCCAACAAGGTTGGATTTCACTCTAGAGAATTTAAAGTGCATATACAATCCAATAGCGTACATGATGTTTATTTTTAAGTATTATATATCATAATTAGTTAATTATAAATTATTTTATTAAGATAGAATCTTAATATTTTCATAAAAAAATCAAAATCTTTCATGATTCTTGATTCTTTTTAGAATGCTTGAGAAAGAATTTGGTCTTCCAATCAAATTGAGTCATCCTATCTAATTTCAACACCAACCCAAGTAAAGGGTCATAATCTGGCCATATATGTGGGCAAGAGTGGTGAGAGATCTATGAGGAAGAGGAGAGATTAAATAAAGATACTAAATTATGGGTAAAGTCATTAGTCCTAGTGTCATTTTTAGTTTATTTCTCATATAAAAAGTAGAAAAACTAGTAGAGAAATTCATGCAGCTTCAAGGATTTCAATTGCAAGGTCAAGACAAGCAATAACTTGATCTTTCTTTATAGTATTTTACAAGAATTGCTAATAAATTCTCATATGCCCACGATCTTTGAGACTCAAGAAGAATTGCACTATGTTCTTGGATTTTGTGTACTACTTGATTTGTTTGCACCATTATTTCAATCTTTATTGCCTTTCCTTAATAGAACTATGCAATACTTGATTTATTTATATTAGATTGTATTTAGATACTTTTGTTATATTATAATATAATATTCAACAATAAAACTCATTTTAAATCACATAATCCTCTTAGATATAATTCAAATGACCACTTTAACTCATGTTGAATTGCTACACCATTTTCAAAATATAGGATTCATCCTTAATACATTTTTGAATGGACATACAAGAAGGGGCACCAACTTTTTAAATATGTAAGAATTCAAATATTTCAATATTTCAATAGAGATTTAATCATTCATACAAGAATGCATTTGTTGAAACAATGGTATGATCAAAAAGAAATTAAGCTATGTACACCAAGAAAAGCCTATATTTTGGCACAATTATAATTCCCTAGCCATTGATTTATATATTTTTGGTAAATAGTTGCTACATGTGGGGTCATAGTAAGGAAGTAGCTCTATGTGGGACAAGCTCACCACTACTACATGTCCCTTCCATTTTTATGCCAACTCACTCAGCATTTGTTATGTTCTTCTGGGTTTCCAAAATCTTGATTAGGTGCATATAAAAAAATAAGAAATATAAAATAAATTAATATTATGATTTTGATCTAGTGACTCAAAATCCACCATTTCCTTTGTCCAACTTTACCCACGTGTCTGCTACCCATTGCTTCCTCGCCACTTTCTTTGGCTTGATGAAATATTATTAATGCTGCAAGTCCTTATCCTATCCTTATATAAAAATTAATTGTTGACCTTGGCTTCTTAATAGATCCAAATAGAAAATCTTATATGGTTACTTTCCTTAGTGAGTGCATTAATAAAATAACCATTGGCTAGTATGTGGTATCTTAATGAAGTATCACATGTTAACTCCGTCGTGTCTATACAAGGTTACTTGTCACAAGTAAAATTGTCTAAATTTAGGTGCTTTGAATATCACATCTACAACTATAGCAAATATAAGTTTCCACTATTGTGAATGAGACATTCCAATTTTCAAGTACCTACATCACCTAGAGTATTTGTATCAACAAGTACTTTTGAGGGGTATGCTTAAAACCATTCAAAGAGGTTGTTAACAGTTGAAGCTCACATTAATGAACAACCTTCATGTCATGCAAACTATATTCCCTTCTAAATTACTTAATGAAGTCTTGGTCTTGTAATTTAGATGAATATTATTTGTAAATGATATTCATTAAAGTTGTTAATTCAACTAGTATATATTTATTGTTAAGAGGAAATATATATATATATATATATATATATATATTTTGATCATGCGAATTTGATTTTCATGTCGTAATTAATTATTTAGCGAGAAAATACAGTCTTAAAGAATAGTTTGTGTCTTTGTGATTAATAGATATTGATTAGACAATAAGCATGTACAAATAAATAAATAAAATAGAGATATTTTCAATTGTTAGGAATAGGTATTGTACACCTTGCATAACATTAATTATTTTAATTATGTAAATAAATAAATATAAGTTTGTGGTGCATCCTAGATGATGTGTTTAGACACTTCAAATATTTATTTAGGTCTACTTGTAAAAATCAGATATGCTACAACAAATATTATCCTCCATAGACTATGCAGTTTGCAACTACCCTGATAGACACGTATGGAAAATGGGAAGCATTGACAATGCACGTGAACTGTTTGACAAAATGCCTCAAATAAATGTGACCTCAGGGGGAAATGGCTATGCAGCCCCCAAAATGGGCTGATTTGACCATTTAATTGTATTTATTAATTAATTAAAAATAAAGATACAGTGTATTCTTTATTTTTAATTAATTAATAAATATGGTCAAATGACCGTTCTGGGGGCTGCATAGCCATTTCCGTATGGAGATCCATGAAAGAAAAATGGGAAGGGGATTTTTGGAAAACAACGCAGTCACAAATGCTCTGGTAGACATGTATGAAAAATGTGGAATAATAGACAAGGCATGTGAACTGTTTGACAGAATGCCTCAAAGAAACGTGGTCTCAAGGACTGCAAGGATTGCAGGATATGCACAAAATGGATTTGTTTAAGAGGTTATCGGTTCTCATGTAAGAGGCATCTGATAGCTGTAATGCTAGAACCCATGGCCTTCGTTGCCTTACTCCTTTCCATCCCACACTATCTCTCTAGGTTTTAATATTTATACTCAATAAATGAATCACGACGTCAATAATTCTTCACAACTTGACTAAGCAATCGCATAGTAACTAACAATAAATGTGACAACTATAACATATAAATCTTTAGCAGCTAAGACACCAGAAATAGCCATTGATAGAATTTCTCAGAAATACACCATTTAAAATCATGGCAAGAGACTTACCTCCAAATTCTACGCAAAAAATGACGTGATGCTCACAAGGCCATCGAGACTGCTACACAAGGTTTACAAGGTACGCCAGTACACATATCAAGGGAAGGGGGGGAAAATTTCATATCAAGTAACCTTCTGTTAAAGAGTCGATGACTCCATAATACTTGGTTGAATGGCCACCTGAAGTTGGTAATCTGCCTTGATTGAGTTGGGACATTTCAACCTCTGGCAACGTTATCAAATGGGTAAAATTTCCAATTATCAACAGAAACCCTCCAGATCCAATCCTTCTATGACAACGTATGATGGTTAGATTTAGCCACCGATAGAACATTACAACCCTCTTAGATAACTCTGTGTTGCTAGAAAACTAGCATGCAGACGTGGGAAATGTTGCTTTTTCCATGCCTAGATACCGGCCTCCTTACCAAAAAGAGCCTTGATCTCTTTCACTTAGTTACTTTGCCTTCCAGTTTTAGTCTTCGATAGGCTTCCTCGGAGATGGCAAGGCCTCCTTGGACCAGATTCATACCTTTCTGTCATTACCATCCTCCCTACGCCCTTTTTCCAATGCTCTCAAATACCTCTCTTTTCCACGTCACCTCATGCCCCTTCATTCTGAATGAGTCATTGAAGCATCTGTCACCCGACATTAACACCCTCGTTACTCTGCATGCTACATGTTGGCACACCATCTACTGATTGCTTGCTTTTGACTGATATTATTTAAAACTCGTTCATGAGAAGGGACATAGAGGAGAGGATTCAGTAGTTGTGCACTCTAACTTCGTCCTTCTAATTATTCTATGTGGAAATTTGAAATCACTTCCAATTTTTTACAGCAGCTTACTTGACAAGTCCCCTGATTATAGCTTTCGTTTGAGGACCACATCATCAAATATGATGCCACATCAATGCTTTTTGTCAAGATGTAGTTGACCAATACTTGTGCATTCACATCATGGATAGTTGAGGGTTGATGTGTCATCGCATGATTGGTTGCTTTTTAGATCAAAGGAATACATTTTGTTTAATTATGGGTGGTCATGTCACAACTATTGTTCATTATATAAACAACTACTATCACAACTTTTGGGCATTATATAAACAACTACTATCACAACTATTAAAACATGCTCAACTACTGGGTCCTCTCCCCTATCTGCTTTCTCACTGGCTCTTGAAAGTGGGACACCATGCCTCTTAATGGCACAGGCACCCCTCCTTTGAGCAACCACCTACATGTTCCCTCTCAAACACATGGCCACAATTAATTAAAGTAAATGATATTGACGTCATTAATGATACAATGGATACTTGCGCATTGCAAGGAATTGTCACTCTATTATTATAATGTTGATGCACTATTGGCAAGAAAATACACATTGAATAGGTATAATCCTTATTGTTATTATTATGCCATATATGATAGTAGACTACATCTAACACAAATTTAAACATTATGAATTAGAGGATTCCATTATCCATGTTTTTTTTGAAATCCAAAAATCATCTAGGGATCATGTTGTAGTATTGAAAATATAATAAAAGCACATAACTATGCTTCCAATCCACATCGAAATTATGAGAATTACTACAATGAGTGGATACACTATTTAATATGTTTTCATAAAGATAGTTTCATGTTAAAGACATATAAACTTAATATTTTCTAATGTATAAATCATAATTAAATTTTTCTTCATGTTTCAAGCCTTGTTCTAGTGATGTATGAGTTTATTTGTGATCTTTTAAATCCTTTTTTCCTTTTATACAAATAATGATCCTTCCATTTACTTCATGGACGCTAAAGTCACAATGTGATTCAAATATTTCTATATAAATTGATTTGATAGTTTTCTTATTATTTACTTATAATAGTTCTATTTCTATATTTCCATTTGGTTCTATCATCTCCATTTTCATAAAAAAGATAACTTTTCTAACTCATTGAAAATAATAAAATGATTTATCCTTATAAATACTATATATTATCCAATTTAAATATATAAGTTAGCATACAATAAATTTATTATGTTTTGACCATCTTGAGAGAGGAATCATCTCTCTATTTAATATTATCAAGGATATTTGTATTTAAACTTAATTATACATGATATTTAAAAGCATAAAAAATATTCTTTTGATAAAAACATATTTTTTAATTTAGAAATTTATATTTTGATAGACCTATTTTTAATTTATTAGACTACCATTGGAAATTACACCACTAAAGTTCTTCAATTATTTCACAATCCTATCATCTAACTTGGTAGCTCTTTGATACATCAAAACCTATGCAAAAATATTAGGTTTTTCATGCTACTATTATAACTACCATTAGATGCATGAACATACCTATAGAAGGTAATATTTTCCTTCTTTAAATTTTTATGCTCCCAAAAAAAAAATCTTGTTGCCGCCATGTTCCTTACCTAGAAATAAAATTACAGATAAAATAGAAGTCTCACATATGCAAGGTGTTGAAATGCACAAGACAATTGAGAGGGGGGTGAATTAGTTATACCTTAAAACTTCAAAACCCTCATTAACATTCAAATCCACATTAATTCATTAAACCCTTAAGTCCATTATGATGAATTAGCATGAAAATGTAAATAACATTGAAAATTGAAACAACTTAACACCAAACACAAGAGAACACTAGATTTACATGGAAAACCCAAGAATGGAAAAAATATGGTGAGGATTAGCTCACAATATAAGTAATATCAATACTAAATACAATAGAGCTCACTGTTGAAGGGCCCACTGCCATAATAAAAAAGAAGATAGAGAAGAAATGTTACATAGAGACAAGCATCTCAATGCAACAAGGAATCCACCACAATGACTTCTACACCTTCATAGTTTGATTAAATAATTGTAGGGCCACCTTCTACTCACTACATCTAGTAAACTAACACTTGAAATCTCACACTGCACTGCTCAATTTCGCATTCTAACACACTTCACTTCACACCATTCACATCACACACATCTATATTTCATCTATCTTAACATCCTTCAACAACTCAACTTATACTTATACCATCATCAACCTTCAAACCCTCTCCAAGGTTGGCTATGCACCTCAAACATGCAAATTCAAATTAGGTCGATGCCAAAACACTTCCATGGCAGATAGAAGTGAATGTGAACCACACCAAAACTTAATTGGAACCTAAATAAACAACACCACTCAACCACATGCTACCACAATGATGCAGAGCTAGGAGGATTCAACAACACATCTCAAAAACCTTCAACAATAATTCAAAGCAATCTTTGTATAGCACATGCTATGAGGCATTCTATATCACATTGGAAACATAACTATGGCAGCCCACAATTTAATGCAACAAACAGTCATTAATAAATTCCATGAAACGCATATTGAAGCCAATCTCTTTGGTGAGATTGAAGAAAAAATAATTATAGAATCTTCCTCCAATTTTTATAAAGATCCAATGGTGCAAAAAAAAGTTATTGCATTTTTCCCAAAACTGCAAACCCTAGGTAGGGTTCAGACCTACCCTCACAAAAATGGTCATAACTTATTCAAATATTAATTAAATTTGATGATACTTGAAGAAAATAAAAGTAGATTCACATGGAAACAAAATCCAATTTGTTTTAGATCCAAAATATAGACTTTACAATCTGTACCATCACATTTTTCAGACTGTAAATTCTACACAACATTGTTAGAATAGGTAGTCTCACCAAAATAGTCATATCTTCCATAAAACTCAATTAAATTCAATGGGACAAAAATTAATGGAAAATAGAAATAGATATCTTCCCATCCATATATGATAATCCATTATTTGAGTCCATACCAGGCCACACAAAACACATCTTCATCCTATAAACAATGTAAAAATCAGAAAATGCACACAAATTTTGAGGTTGCCATTCATCAAACTTCAAAAATAATGTCTCCAACCCTCAATTCAAGTTTTGGAGGGTGTCTTTATACATTTCCAGCCAAACCAACTATTTTTAACCACATTTTGATTAGTTTTTTGACAAAACACCTTAATGACACTTTTTAACAAGTTGTTTGACAACTTTCTTGAGCAACTTTTACAATGTTTACAATATGGAGCAACTTTAAACATTATTTGAAAAATGACTTAAATATGACTTCCTAAGACTCAAACACCTATAAAATGGTTTGATAAAAATAGAGCAACTATTTACAAATGACCTCAAGGAGGCAAGAAATCAAATAGGTGCTCCTACACCAAACTCCCGGGGGAAAAAGAATTCAAGCCCCTTTGAATTGTCTTCTTGCTGATCTTCCAGTTCTATTGCACTTTTTCCTTCATCTTGGAAATTATCCCTGGTTCCTTCTTCCGCTTCTTCTTATACCATCTCTTCTCCATCATCTTCTCAACTTCTAGGCTCCAAAACTCCATTTCTTGTGTATAAACCTCAGTAGCATCATCTATATCTTCATTCTCATCATTAGAGTAACATATAACAAAATGTTCACCATAACCATAAACTGCATCATAATCTTGCAAACCTTCATATACCTCATTAGCAAACAAATCAGCAACATATTTGGGTAAGTGCACCAAGATGGTTCCCAAAAAGGGGGCTTAAGTGGCCACTTTTTTTCTAAAATCAAGAAATGTTGACCTTGGACGTGAAATTGAGGATAGTTACACTCAAAATTTTGAGATGGAACAAAAACAAGAATCAAAGTGCTCTGAGTCTACTTTCTAAACTACTAATTTATTTTGAAAATGGTTGAGATTAAGGGGTTCAAAAGAGTGATGTACACAAATTGGTGTTGTTTTTGTCAGAAAAAACATAACATAGCAACTCTTGTACGACCTGAGCACGGTGAACCTTTTTGTAGTATTTTTAAAATCGCTATGGTCAAAAGTTAGCTAATAGCATCTAGTTGATGCACAATTTTTCTAATAATTTTTTAATGAATATTTGATTTTTTACTAATTTTCTAAGTGGGCACTTCTTGAAAAGCAGAATTTTTGCTGTGCTCCCCCTAAATTTTTTTGAAAATAATTGATTTTTTTTTTCTTTTCTTTTTTTAAATTTGTAGAATGGAGTCTAGTTTCTAAAAATGTAATTTATTTTAAATTTTGATGAACAATTAATTTATAACAAAAAAACACCAAACAAGTTGTTTTTTTGCAAAAAACAGACATGCAAACAAAAGAAATTATGGATGAAAGGCTTAACATTGTCAAAAAGTGAAAAAAATCACATCGTTGGATAGCTAAGAGAGAACCTAACATTACCCATGTTTTCAATTTTGTCGATATTTAACTAGATGCAATCTTGATGGTGAGCACAGACCCGATTATGTGAAAAGTTGTAGAATTTGCAAAAACACGTCTCTAGCCTTGTTGGGAATGCCCTCCAGCCTTTGGGTTGGTATTCCAAGGAAAATAATTTTACTTTTTTCTTTTTTTTTTAATGTGAAATAATGCGAGTGTGTTATAACTTGCTCGCGTTTAAAAAAAATTTCAAAAGTGGCCAGAAAGTTGGTACCCAACTTCATGCACCCGCCTATTTATTAACAACCTTATTAGCAACAACAAATTGATCATGAATATCAACATCAATGTTATCAACAAATTTATCATCATCAACTTGAGTATCAATACCAAGGTTATCAGTAACATCAACCTTCTCAACTTGTTCACCAACAACAATTTCATCAACTAATTGAGTACCAACAACAACCATATCATTAATCTCAACATCAACATGTTCATTAACCAACAAAGAAGTTTGTCCATCTTCAAACACAATCGGAATATCATGCATCTCAACTTGTAACTTACCTTGCTCAACTTGAACAATAGATTCAAACTTTACCTCTACCTCATAAACTATAGTTTCTTCACCACATATCTACTCCTTCTTTGGTATCACAACAATAGGACACATAACCAATCCTACAAGTACTCCATTACTGTCCTCTTGACATTCTAAAGGCTCCTCACCAACATACTACCTTATAATAGTCCGAGACACCTTATGATTGCTTTTCTTTTGTCTCCTCTTCAATTTTTCTTCCACTCTCTTTGCCATTTGAAAGCATTGTTAAATTGACTTAGGTGCCAATATATTGATCTCATCATGCATGTTGTACCTTAAACCATTCAAATACCTAGCAACCATTTCATCTTCATCTTCATGTTTAGTTCTTATGCTTAACACCACAACACCATCATTTCTTCAAGGGATTTCAATCCCAAATTGAATCAGGAGAAGATCAAATATGTAATCATCAACTTTTCAATTAACTTCAACAAAAACACTCTTCATTCTTCCAATCTACACAACTTCAAGGCATCAAGTCATTGTTTAACAAAACCATATTCTACACCATCAAGTTGATCAAAGGAAAAAAAAACTCAAATTAGGATCTTTGAAAGTAGTCCTCTCATTCTCCATTAGCATCTTTACATAATTTATCAATTTCAACAAGCTCAACAATTACATCATTAGTACACCAATATATCTCATTCATCAGGGAAACAAAATACTCATGCCATATTCTTCAACTTATGAATCATTAAAATGTCAATACCAAACCATAATCAGACTTAGGTCACTGAAACAATCCATAATCTTCTACCAACACCTATTCAAGCAACTTACTTTACAAGGAAAACCAACATCAACCAATCCTTTTGTCCATAAACAATTATCAGACCTTCAAGATACAATGTTCATCTTGTTTTGAGAGAAATAAATTCAATACATTAGTGTATAAATATCAGATCTTTCTGCTCTGTAAAGATACCAAGACACACAATAAAATCATCATTCCCAAAAAAATATGCACTGCCTTTACAACCTCATTCAAGCATAAATTCTACTGTAACTCCATCCAAATGACAAGGTTCAAGTATTTAAGGTCACTCACTTCCTTGTACACACAAATTCCCACTGTCCATGAAATCTAAACATTAATTAGCAATAGACCTCCATACCCTAGATCGGGTGAACCACTCACTCTAGATTAAAATCCCAAGATCCAAAGGCACATTTATAGACCTCTTAATGCCCATGTCATCATATAAAAAATTCATAATGATTTATACTAGAGAAACTAGCATATTTCAGACTATACAAGTTCAAGAAAGGCTAGTAGAATAGGGCCATTTTACAAAGCATCCACCTTTTTTCCAACTCCAAATTGTTAGTCAACCTAGATCAGTCACTAGAAATTCTATAAAACTCAAGATTTCAACATCTTTTAGAATTGAAAAGCTTAAATATCCACTGTACCACCAAACCCTTGATTCTAAGGTGAAATGCACAAAACCAGTGAGGGTTTCTTGAACAAAGAATTTGCAAACCTCTATTTCTCTGGCCACCATGGTCTGGAACATGATTGTTTCTATCTTCCAAGACCTTTGGAACCAATTCTAAGCCCATGCACTTGATATTTCTCCACTATCATAATGGAAACTATTCATTCTGACAAAAAAACTTAGACTTTTCTCCTTTAACACAACAAATCTTCCACATCATTGCTTACCCCTGCACACACACACATCTACACAACAAAATTTACAAAATAAAACATCCTACTTATCCCAACCCACCATTATACTAAGTTTCCATTGGTGGGATAGGTCTCAACCTCTCAAATGACTCTCAAAACAACTCTGAGAAATTATAGGCCAAGACTCAAAAACTGAATTCAAATTTCTCTATTACTAAATTACAACTCCAACTTCCTACTAGAATGGAGGAAAGCTCCTTCCTTGACAAGAACCAAGGCTTGAAATGCTTGAACCAACTTGTGTAACCGAAACAAGAAGAGAAGTTTTTCCAAAGTAATCGAACATGGGTATTTTATTGATTTTTGTAAAATTGGAAGACAATATCTATTTGTCCTCACCATATACATGCTTTTATAGGTTTTTCTTTCTTATCAATTTCCTTTTCTAACTTCTCATAGGTGCAACTACCCTTTTACACTTAATCTTCCAAATTGGTGTACATTTGTTTACATAATGACATCATGACATCTTTCCCTCCTTTTAACAATATTTTGAAAATCTAGTAAGGTGACCACCTAAGAACTTGATGAATTATTTGAATACATTCATAGTAGGCTTTACATGACCTTGACTCAACATTTTAGACTTGAACATTACAATTTGACATATTAGCCTTTTAAAGGAATTACATGACCTAGGTACTCCTGCACCATACAACCAACCAACAAAGTTTTCCAAGTCCCTTGGAAACATACTTGTACCTACAAAACAAAAATCAATCTTCCTTATTCTTTGTCTTCTTCATCGTCACCTTCATCTTTACTTTGCCTTGTTTCTATTCATCCTCTTGTCATCTATTTTCCTTCATCTCTATCTTCATCTCTTTTCCTTTTACCTTGCTCAGTCTTCATCATCAGGTCTCAATCATCTTTCCCTCTTCCAAAAGGACACAAGACTTTCCTTTTCATTTCTTCTCCAAATTTTTGCTCAACCAAGGACATAGGATTGTCCTTGCACACTTTCAACTTTTATTCAAGAACACTAGGTTGTCCTTGCATACTCTTCTCAATCACCTTTCATCTTCTCAGTTTTTCATCAACTCCCATCAGTGGAGTATTTTTCATTAGGGCTGCAACTCTTTAGTGCTTCTTCAAACAAGAATCCAGTAGGTTCAAACTGCAACACAACTCAACTTGCCTCACCTAAGTGTTCCGCTTACTCTCCCTAGTCTCTTGGACTTTCTCAATGTAGCTTAGATGGATAAGCACCTGCAACCAACCAACAATCTCAACCTACCATCAGCAACAACATAACCAAAATCAACTTTCCCAGAGTATCTTCAGGCTTTGATACCAATTTTATGTAGAGCATCAAACTAAACACCAAAACACCATCATTTCTTCAAGGGATTTCAATCCCAAATTGAATTAGGAGAAGATCAAATATGTAATCATCAACTTTTTACTTAACTTCAACAAAAATACTCTTCATTCTTCTAATCTACACAACTTCAAGGCATCAAGTTAGTGTTCAACAAAACCATATTCTACACCATCAAGTTGATCAAAGGCAAATAAAACTCAAATTAGGATCTTTGAAAGAATTCCTCTCATTCTCCATTAGAATCTTTACATAATTTATCAATTTCAACAAACTCAACAATTACATCATTAGTAAACCAATATATCTCATTCATCTGGGAAGCAAAACAATCATGCCATATTCTTCAACTTATGCATCATCAAAATGTCAATACCAAACCATATCAGACTTAGGTCACTGAAATAGTCCATACTCTTCTACCAACACCTATTCAAGAAACTTACCTTACAAGGAAAACCAACATCAACCAATCCTTCTTGCCATAAACAATTATTAGACCTTCAAGATACAATGTTCATCTTGTTTTGAGAGAAATCAATTCAATACATCAGTGTATAAATATTAGATATGCTTGCTTTGTAAAGATACCAAGACACACAATAGAATCATCATTCCCAAAACAATATGCACTGCCTTTACAACTTCATTCAAGCATAAATTCTACTATAACTCCATCCAAATGACAAGGTTCAAGTATTTAAGGTCACTCACTTCCCTGTACACACAGATTTCCATTGTCCATGAAATCTAAACATTAATTAGCAATAGACCTCCATACCCTAGATCGGGTGAACCACTCACACTAGATTCAAAGCCCAAGATCCAAAGGAACATTTACATACCTCTTAATTCCAATGTCATCATATCAAAAACTCAGAATGATTTATATTGGAGAAACTAATAGATTTCAGACTGTACACTCAAGAAAGGCTAGTAGAATAGTGCTATTTTACAAAGCATCCACCTTTTTTCCAACTCCAAATTGTTAGCCAACCTCAAACAGTCAGTAGAAATTCTATAAAACTCAAGATTTCAACATCTTTTAGAATTGAAAAGCTTAAATATCCACTGTTCCACCAAACCCTTGATTCTAGTGTGAAATGCCCAAAACCAATGAGGGTTTCTTGAACAAAGCATTTGCAGACTTCTATTTCTCTGGCCACCACCTGGAACATGATTTTTTATATCTTCCAAGACCTTTGGAACCAATTCCAAGTCCATGCACTTGATATTTCTCCACTATCATACTGGAAACTATTCAGTATAACAGAAAAACTCTGACTTTTCTCCTTTAACACGAAAAATCTTCCACATCCTTGCTTACCCTTGCACACACACACATCTACACAACAAAATTTACAAAATAAAACATCCTACTTATCCCATCCCACCATTCTACTAAGTTTCCATCAATGGGATGGGTCTCAACCTCTCAAATGACTCTCAAAACAACTCTGAGAAATTACAAACCGAGACTCAGAAACTGAGTTCAAATTTATCTATTACTAAATTACAACTCCTACTTCCTACTATAATGGAGGAAAGCTCCTTCCTTGACAAGAACCAAGGCTTGAAATGCTTGAACCAACTTGTGTAACCAAAACAAGAAGATAATTTTTTTTCCAAAGTAACCGAACATGGGTATTTTATTGATTTTTGTAAAATTGGAATACAAGATCTGTTTTTCCTCACCAGATACATGCTTTTATAGTTTTTTATTTCTTAGCAACTTCCTTTTCTAACTTCTCATCGGCGCAACTACCCTTTTACGCTTAATCTTTCAAATTGGTGCACATTTGTTTACATAATGACATCATGACATCTTTCCCTCCTTTTAACAATATTTTAAAAATCTATTAAGGTGACCACCTAAGAACTTAATAAATGATTTGAATACATTCATAGTAGGCTTTACATGGCCTTGACTCAACATTTTAGACTTGAACATTACAATTTGACATATTAGCCTTTTAAAGGAATTACATGACTTGGGTGCTCCTGCACCAATTTAATGCAGAGATAGGAGGATTCAACAACACATCTCAAAAACCTTAAACAATAATTCAAAGCAATCTTTGTATAGCACATGCTATTAGGAATTCTATATCACATTGGAAACATAACTATGGCATCCCACAATTTAATGCAACGAAAAGTCATTAATAAATTCCACAAAACACCTAATGAATCCAATCGCTCTGGTAAGATTGAATAAAACATAATTATAGAATTTTCTTCCAATTTTTATGAAGATCCAATGGTGCAAAAGAAATTTATTTCATTTTTCCCAAAACTGCAAACCCTAGGTAGGGTTCAGACCTACCCTCACAAAAATGGTCATAACTTATTCAAATATTAATGAAATTTGATGATACTTAAAGAAAATAAAAGTAGATTCACATGGAAACAAAATCCTATTTTTTTTAGATCCAAAACTATAGACTTTATAATCCATACCATCACATTTTCCAAACTGTAAATTCTGCACAATATTGTTAGAATAGGCAATCTCACCAAAATAGTCATATCTTCCATAAAACTCAATATAATTCAATGGGAAAAAAATTAATGGAAACTATAAATAGAGATATTCCCATCCATATATGATACTCCATTATTTGAGTCCATACCAGGCCATACAAAACACATCTTCATCCTAGAAACAATGTAAAAATAAGAAAATGCACATAAATTTTGAGGTTGCCATTCATCAAACCTCAAAAATAATGTCTCCAACCCCCAATTCGAGTTTTGGAGGGTGGATTTATAAATTTCCAATCAAAACCAGCTAATTTCAACTACATTTTGATTATTTGTTGACAAAACACCTTAATGACACTTTTTGACAAGTTGCTTGACAACTTTCTTGAGCAACTTTTACAATGTTTACAATATGGAGCAACTTTAAACATTATTTGAAAAATGACTTAAATATAACTTCCTAAGACTCAAACACCTATAAAATGGTTTGATAAAAATAGAGCAACTATTTACAAATGACCTCAAGGAGGCAAAAAATCAAACAGGTTCTCTTGCACCAAACATGAAGAACTAAACATTCTCATTGCTTGTACCTTAAACCATTTCTTGTGTTTGGTTTGATGCAGAGATAGAAGGATTCAACAACACATCTTAAAAAGCTTCAAAAATAATTCAAATAAATCTTTGTATAGCACATGCTATTAGGCATTCTATATCACATTGGAAACATAACTATGGCAGCCCACAATTTAATGCAGCGAACAACCATTAATAGCTTCCACAAAACACATAATTATAGAATTTTCCTCCAATTTTTATGAAGATCCAATGGTGCAAAAGAAATTTATTGCATTTTTCCCAAAACTCTGATGTAGAGGGGTGGTGAACACACTCAAATAACCTTCAATTTGATCACAACTCACTAAGTAAAACACCTATTCAAAGGATATCAACTTTTGGACATCAACTCACCCTCAAAACCCTTCTAGGGTTCCAAACACAAAAATTAGGTATAAATCTTCACAAACACCTCAAGAAAACAAACCCTTTGAGTTTTAGACACCATTTACCAAGTATCTGACTATGTCAAAAGATTGCATATGTTTCCTTTGCAACATCTATGAGATTCAATTCAACACCCCCTTCCTGGGCTACTCAAATAGGCTTGATTTACAAAGGGAGTACCCTCTAGAGTTTGTAAAATCCCTTGAAACTTTGGGGCAGAAACACCAATTCCCAAAACACCAAATCTACCCTTAGTTCTTGGATTCAAGTCTTTCTAAATTTTGTTCTAAGAAACCCTTCATTTCCAAGCACAAAATAAGGGTTTTAGTGGAAATCAGTACTCCCAGGTCTATCTGACCCAACTAAGGCTTCCAACAAGATTCAAATACCTTGACCCAACTTCACAAACCCTTTCTTAGGCAATCCCAAATGTATTTTCACAAACCACCCCTCAATATCCCTTCTTACACATGAAATTTAACTTGTTTTGGCGCTAAGGAATCACCATTTTTTCAACACATGCATTCTTAGGCTACAAAAACATAAAGAAACATAAATACAACCTAGAGAAGCCTTTCCACTAAGCCATAAATCACGACACTAGGTGGAAGGCTTAAATTTTCATTTTATTGCTTTCAAAACCCTTAACCACAAAAAAATAGGGTATTGACTGTAAATTACATATATCTAGCACGAATATTTGAGTTAAGGGCTCAAATAAACTTCAAAAATAATGTCTTCAACCCCCAATTCAAGTTTTGGAGGGTGTCTTTATACATTTCCAACCAAAACCAACTATTTTCAACCACCTTTTGATTAGTTTGTTGACAAAACACCTTAATGACACTTTTTGACAAGTTGCTTGACAACTTTCTTGAGCAACTTTTACAATGTTTACGATATGGAGAAACTTTAAACATTATTTGAAAAATGAATTAAATATGACTTCCTAAGACTCAAACACCTATAAAATATTTTGATAAAAATAGAGCAACTATTTACAAATGACCTCAAGGAGGCAAGAAATCAAACAGGTTCTCCTGCACCACACAAACAATATTTATTCTTCACATGTAGTGTAAACACCAAGTCGACCATTACCCATGAAAAAACCATCAAAATTTTAAGTACACACTTCCTCAAACCCAAGGATGACTTGTAAACCACATAACACACTCAAACATGATCTAGAATATTCTCCAAACACCCTAAAATCTAACAAACTCCTACACAAAAAATTCCACCTGGAGAATGTATAGATGTGCACACTCAAACAACTCTGCAATAAAAAAATTGGTGAAGCTAAAACACTAATCAATACTCAAGCAACATACATCAAAACAACCTAAGTATCCCCTAACACATAGTCATAAATATAATTTTAATAATAAATATCCCAATGCATACAAAATTATGGGTGTTACAAGGATTATATCCATAAAATAAATACTTTTCTTTTTGACAAATGCTTGTAAGGAGTCTATCAATATGGAGCATAAGATAATTCCTTAGTAATTTGGTTTTCAATATTTTCCTAGGTTTTATCAAATTAACTAAAATATTTTTACTTATTTTAAATAGTCGCCTGATGATATAAATATTTTTAATAGTTTTCAACAAATGTATTACCCACTTTCATCATATGATCGTAATTAGACGAATTATGTTGTATACTGTAACCAAAAAGCTTAATTATGTGAGCAAGTGAAACCTTTGATATTCTTGACATAAATTCCCATAAGGTGAAGGAAGATGAATCTATTATGAATACATGCCAAAGTAATCATTTATCCTTATCCATTTAATTTAAAACCCAAGTATGATCTCAAGGATAATATTGTAACTTATCTATCTCTAATTAATATTATTGGATTATGTATAGAAAGAAAAGATCATGTTGAATCTTGTAGAAAATATTATTAGTGAGGAGATCCTAGAGCATGCACATATTAGAGATGACGACATTGATGAACATATCTCTAAATCCAATTCCATGATGAGATAATTAAAATTAATTAAATTAATATTCATGTTAAGAACTTTCTTATAGTAGCAGCTAAGACACTAGAAATGGCCATTGATAGAATTTTTCAGAAATACACCATTTGAAATCATGACAAGAAACTTACCTCCAAATTCTATGCAAAAATGATGTGATGCTCACAAGGACATCGAGACTGCTACACAAGGTTTACTAGGCATGCCAGTACACATCAAGAAAAGGGGGAAATTTTCATATCATGTAACCTTCTATTAAGGATTAGATGCCTCTATAATACTTGATTGAATGACCACCTGAAGTTGGTAATCTGCCTTGATTGAGTTGGGACATTTCAACCTCTGGCAATGCTATCAAATGGGTAAAATTTTCAACAAACATAAACCCTCCAGATCCAATCCTTCTATGACAATGTATGATGGTTAGATTTAGCCATCGATAACATTACAACCCTCTTAGATAACTCTATGTTGCTAGAAAAATAGCATGCAAACATGGTGAATGTTGCTTTTTCCATTCCTTGATACCAGCCCCCTTACCAAAAAGAGCCTTGACCTCTTTTGCTTAGTTACTTTTCCTTCCAGTTTTAGTCTTTGATAGGATTCCTCGGAGATGACAAGGCCTCCTTGGACTAGATTCATTCCTCTGTCATTACTATCCTCTCTACATGCCCTTTTTCCAATGCTCTCAAATACCTCTCTTTTCCACATCACCTCAAGCCCCTTCATTCTGAATGAGTCATTGAAGCATCTTTCACCTGACATTAACACCCTCATTAGTTTGCATGCTACATGTTGGCACACCATCTACTGATTTCTTTCTTTGACTGATATTATTTAAAACAAACTTGTACGTGAAAAGGGACATAAGGGAGAGGATCTAATAGTTGTGCACCCTAGCTTCACACTTATAATTATCCTATGTGGATATTTCAAATCACTCTCAATTTTTTACAGCAGCTTACTTGGCAAGTCCCTTGCTTATAGCTTTTGTTTCAGGGCCACATCATCAAATATGATGCCACATCAACATGCTTTTTGTCAAGATGTAGTTGACCAATACTTGTGCATTCACATCATGGGTAGTTGAGCGCTGATGTGGCATCACATGATTGATTGATTTTTAGATCAAAGGAATACATTTTTTTTTTTTAATTATGAGTAGTCATGTCACAACTATTGTTCATTATATAAACAACTACTATCACAACTTTTGAGCATTATATAAACAACTACTATCACAACTATTGAAACATGCTCAACTATTGGGTCCTCTCCCCTATCTGCTTTCTAGGTGGCTCTTGGAAATGAGACACCATACTTCTTAATGGCATAGGGGCCCCTCCCTTGAGAAACTAGCTACCTATGCCCTCTCAAACACATGGCCACAATTAATTAAAGTTAATAATATTGACATCATTAATGATACAATGGATGCTTGTGCATTGCAAGGAATTATCACTCTATTATTATAAGGTTGATGCTCTATTGGCAAGAAAATACACATTGACTAGGTATAATCCTTATTGTTATTATTATGCCATATATGATAGTAGACTATAGCTAACACAAATTTAAACATTATGAATTAAAGGATTCCATTATCCATGTTATTTTTTAAAGCCAAAAATGCATCTAGGGATCATGTTGTAGTATTGAGAATGCAATAAAAGCACATAATTATGCCTCCAATCCACATCAAAATTATGAGAATTCTCATGTGGATACAATATTTAATATGTCTTCATAAAGATAGTTTCATGAAAATCTCTCACATTGTCATGATATTAATTATCCACTCTACTTGAATTTTTGTAAGAGATTTAAGCTCAATTGCAAGGTTAGAATGAGTTAGCTATGGTCATGTTAAAGACTTATATAAACTTAATATTTTCTAATGTATAAATAATAATTCAATTTTTCTTCATGTTTCAAGCCTTGTTCTAGTGATGTATGATAGTATGTGCAAGATCATGATGGGCCAAAAAGTGGTGATATGATGGGTTTGTGGCTGACGACTTTTTTTTACCCAAAATAGATAAAACGAAAAGGGTTTTTAAAGGAGATTCTCAGCTTTCCACAAATGCAAATTATGCTTTACTTTGAATTTAATTAATAATTATTATTCATTTACGACTAAAGTCCTGATTGATAGGCTGATTGAAAAATATCTATAACTTTCAAACAGTATCACATTTTTTGAATCTGAAACATGCATCACATTCTATGTTTCGCATACTATAAGAATTTTTTAAAAAAAATTGAATTTCATAACTTTTTGGCCAAGTTAAGGTGGTCAGGCATATGATTTTTTATATTTTTAAAAAGTTGTAATAAAAAATTCATAATGACAAGGGTGCAACCCGAGACACAAAAATTTACGCACAAAAACTGAAGAATAATTTTATTATTTAGAAAATTAACTTCTTACATGAAGAATATCACAAATCCTCAAGCTCTACAATACATGCAAGCTACAGAAAATTACAGTCACTACAAAATTCCCCTTTCGTAGCATGCAAACTCTTTTTCCCTAAAAAACTACAAAAATCAGAAAATCCCCCCCATAACTAGCTCCTTTTTTGTTTTGGAGCTAAACAACATTTGAATTATCATATTTTGGCAGTTTGGTGCCACAAATTACAATTTGAAATTCAAAATTTAAAACATCATTCAAAAATTAGGAAATTTTGAAAGTGTACCAACTTCTGGGAGCCATAACTTTTAGTCAGGGACTTTGTTTTTCAACCCGTTTGAACCGTTGGAAAGGTCTTGGAGTCAAGAATGTTCTCAAAATCAGCTTTGTAATCCAATATGCCGATTTTGGCAAGTTTTTGGGGCGTTTCAGGGCCGTTTAGTGCCTCAAACCTGATCAGGAAGGTTTTCAGGTGCATTTCTGGGAGACTGAAATTGCAATATCTTTCAAACCGGGAATGCTCTCAGCCTGATTCTTTCACCAATCTTCTTATTTTTTCATTCTAAATCCTCCCATATAATTTTTGTCCCCAAACACTTTTAAAATCCAATACTTGCTAAAAATAACAGTTGACTAGAAAAAATAGAAAAGAAAAATTGAAAGTGGGGAATTACATTATGACAAAAAGGGTATCCAAAAATGCAAAGATATCTACAAAAAGCTAACCAAAGGAAGCATAAATGAAAAACATCTTTTTGGGTGGTGCAGGATTGCCCTTATACCATTGGATGCTCCTACATCACATAATTAATTATTTACTTGGAAAAAATTACAAAAAAATATGCATAACATCCAGACATGAGTTCTCTACTTATATCTAAAATATTATAAAAAAAATATTATCATTTTATTATGGTTAGGGTGGTTAGACAGACACCTACTTTTTATTTTTCCCAAAATTTAAGTACTACTGCATTGAAATTTCAAATTTTCATCAAATAGATTTTAAAAAAAAAACCCTAACAGTTTAGAAACTACATTCAATTTTCTACAGATTCTATTCATACATATTTTTGAAATAATATAGATAACTTATTCAAAATTTTACGACAAGTTTCCTAACTCTGATTTTTTTGAATTTTTTGTCACTTAAGGGCCTCTTTTTTCCATGATGATCCTGCACATACCCATGATTTTATTTGTGATATTTTAAATCCTTTTTCCTTTTATACTAATATGTTATTTAAATGGTTAAATTTTTTATTCAAAAATCTATTTAAATGAAATCAAATAATCAACTAATTGCATGAAATCTTGTAAAAAATTAGATAAAATTATTTATCAACTTAAACACATAATACATGAAAATTAATATATTAAATAACGCATAAAAACAATCTAAATAATGCATAACAAACATCTGATCAAATCAAATCTAAAATATAAAAGAAAAACATATATATATATATATTATACATAATTTGTATTACTAAAAATGATTTTTTAAATTTATTTTTGGCAAAAGTGGCAAGCCACTATAATTTATTATATATATATAATTAAAATATTACAAAACTTGGTTTGATAGAGCATACTAACAAGAAAGAACCAGGAAGAAAACCTCCAGTTGTAGCTCAATTAAAAACAAAACATTCTTACAAAATCATCCCATTTGTAGGGGACCCATAGCATAGTTTTGGATACTTTTGTTTTTATCATTCCTAAATGCTAACCTTAATTTTATTGTTCTTTTATTTTCAGTGAATAATCTAATTTAAAAAGGATGATTCACATAATGAATTAGAAATCATAGTTGAAAGCCCAAATTCCTTTGTAAGGTCAAATGATTTTGTTGAAACCCTTGTTGAAAAGTGTGCAAGAACAATTCTAGAGTATTGCAATAAGATCGTCAAAGAAATTGAAAATACAAGCTTAATGATCAATGATGTCGAAGAACTAGAAATAATGACAATGGAAGATGTTGCAAAAAAAGTTCATGAGCCATATAGTATAGTAGTTGCATTTCCAAATATGCTCAAAGAAGTATATCATGATCACTATGAAAATAAAGGTCATAATACCATTCTCATTGCTGAAGAATTTGTAATGTATTTACAACTACAATGAGATGTTATTAGTATTATCACTTCTTATTTGACCTTCAATACTTCTTATATTTGCAAACTTTGTACTCATTGCAGGAAAGGTTTATTAATTTTGTTTAGCTTATATTATAATATAAAAAAGTAATACTTTAAAAAATTTTGAAGAGGATGTGTGGCAAAATATAAGATTTCCATTTGTAATATTTTTTAATTTGATAACATATTTTGTACTACTCATTATTTGTAATGTACATGGTTTTTTGAAATGTGTGGTATTAAATATATTTTTTAAGTGGATGTGTGCCAAATCTATATGAAATATTAAATGTGTCTCAAATATAAGTTAAATATTTTTAAGAAAATGTTTAATTTTTTTTTACATATTTTATCCAATGTTAATTTCAATTTTTAAATGATTTAAAAATTGATGTTGTGATAATAGCAATTAAATATATATGGAATTTGATTTTAATCTATATAATTGAAAAAATTGAATGCCTTGATAAATCTCCACGCACTTTATATAAATTAAAATTTAAGATATATATTTATATTTTTAAGAAATCATTTAATAATTTTTTTCAAATCAATCTTAACCTAAACCTAATCCTAACTATATCTCCTTACCCTAACCCTAACTATATCTCTATCCCTAACCCTAATCTTAACCCTAACCCTAACTATATCTCTTAATCTTAACCCTAACCCTATTCCTAAGTCATTGTCTAACCCTAAACCTAACCATAAAGTGAAATTAAACCTAACTATATCTCTAACCCAAAACCTAACCCTAAGCATAACCATGATGTAAATCGTAACCCTAACCATAATCCTAATCCTAAATTTATCTTAAATCTAATTGTATCCCTAACCCTGATCCTAACTCTAACCCTAATTTTAAGCTAATCTTCATGATAACCCTAATCCTAATTTTGATGTTAACCCTAACCCTAATCCTAACTATGTCTCTTAACCCTAACCCTATTCTTAACTAAATCTCTAATCCTAAACTTAGTTATATAATGACCCTAAACCTAATGATATTTCTAACTCAAAACCTAACCTAAGCATGACCATAACAATTATGCAACCTCTAACCCTAACCTTATTCGTAACCCTAATCTTGACCTTAAACCTAACTGTAACCCTAATCTTGAGCAAATCTTGATTTTATCCCTAACCCTAATTTTGATGCTAGCTCTAAGCCTCATCCTAATGCTAACTATAACTCCAATATTAACTAAATCTTAACCCTAACCCTAATCCTAACTATATATCTAACCTTAACCTTAACCCTAACCCTAACCCTAATCCTAATAAACTTAACCCCAACTATTACCCTAACCCTAACTATATCTCGTAACCCTAAACTTGACCCTAAACCTAAATGTAACCCTAATCCTAATGATAATCCTAACCTTGATCCTAAACTATCATTCATGCTAACCCTAACCCTAATTTTGATGCAAACCTTGACCCTCATCCTAATGTTAACCATATTTGTAACCCTAACTTTATCTCTTAACCCTAACCATAACCTTAACTATATCTCTAGCCCTAATCCTAACCTAAACCCTAACCCTAAATATACCTCTTAACCCCAACCTAACCATTATCCTAACCCTAAACTTGATCAAGAACATAACTATAAACCTAATCCTGATAACCTTAACCCCAATTATTACCCCAACCCTAACTATATCTATTAACCATAAACTTGACCGCAAACCTAAATGTAACCCTAATCCTAATGCTAACCCTAACCCTAGTTTTGATGTGAACCCTGACCCTCATTGTAATGTTAACCATATTTATAATCCTAACTATATCTCTTAACCCCAACCTAACCATAATCCTAACCCTAAACTTGATCCAAAGCATAACTATAACCCTAATCCTGATAACCTTAACCCAAATTATTACCCCAACCCTAACTATATCTATTAACCCTAAACCTAATGGTAACCCTAATCCTCATGCTAACCCGAAGCATAATCCTAAGCTAATCTTCATGATAACCCTAACCCTAATTTTAATGCAAACCTTGTCTCTCATCCTAATATTAACCCTAACACCAATCCTAACTATATATTAATTCTAACCCTAACCCTAACGTTAACTATATCTCTTAACCTTAACCCTAACCCTAATCCTAACTAAATATTGATGATATACTATTTTTTTATTATAATATTATAAATATACTAAAAATATATTTATATATTTTAATTTAACATTTAAATATTAAATTATATATATTTTTTAAAATTGAATTATAAATATTATACCATCATATTATAATATATTAATTATTATAATAATTTAATATAAAATATATAAATATATAAATAATTTATCTAAGATATTACATGTTGCATCCCGACTGCTACTAGCATATATATATTTAATAATATATATAAAATACACTGAGAGATATCCTTCTTGAGGTGCCTATTTTTAATCAAATTTTCACATAAAAATTGAATAGGCACCTTGAGAAGGATATCTCTCAGCATATTTTATATATATTATTAAATATATATATGCTAGTTATATAAACAACTACTATCTCAACTTTTGAGTATTATATAAACAACTACTATCACAACTATTGAAACATGCTCAAATATTGGGTCCTCTCCCCTATTTGCTTTCTAGTTGGCTCTCGGAAATGGAACACCATGCTTCTTAATGGCATAGGGGACCCTCCCTTGAGAAACCATCTACCTATGCCCTCTCAAACACATGGCCACAATTAATTAAAGTAAATGATAGTGGCATCATTAATGATACAATGGATGCTTGTGCATTGCAAGGAATTGTCATTCTATTATTATAAGGATGATGCACTACTGGCAAGAAAATATAAATTGACTAGGTGTAATCCTTATTGTTATTATTATGGCATATATGATAGTAGACTATTTCTAACACAAATTTAAACATTATGAATTAGATGATTCAATTATCCATGATTTTTTTGAAATCCAAAAATGCATATAGGGATCATAAAAGCACATAATTATGCCTCCAATACACATCAAAATTATGAGAATTCTCACAATGAGTAGATACAATTTTTTAATGAAAATCTTTCACATGGTCATGATATTAATTGTCCACTCTACTTGAATTTGTGTATGAAATTTAAGCTCAAGGTTAGAATGAGCTAGGTATGGTCATGTTAAAGACATATAAACTTAATATTTTTTAATGTATAAATCATAATTCAAGTTTTCTTCATGTTTCAAGCCTTGTTCTAGTGATGTATGAGTTTATTTGTGATATTTTAAATCCTTCTTCCTTTTATACGAATAATGATCCTTCCATTTACTTCATGGATGCTAAAGTCACAATGTGATTCAAATATTTCTATATAAATTGATTTGATAGTTTTCTTATTATTTACTTATAATATTTCTATTTCTATATTTCCATTTTGTTCTTTCATCTCCATTTTCATAAAAAGATAAATTTTCTAACTCATTGAAAATAATAAAATGATTTGTCCTTATAAATACTATAGGTTATCCAATTCAAATATATTAGTTCGCAAATAATAAATTTATTATGTTTCAACCATCCTCCTGAGAGAGGAACCATCTCTCTATTTAATATTATCAAGGATAATTATATTGAAAGCATAAAAATATTCTTTTGATAAAAATTTATTTTTAATTTAGAAATTTATATTTTGATAAACCTATTTTTAATTTATTAGACTACCATTCGAAATTACACCACCAAATTTCTTCAATTATTTCACAATCCTATCATATAACTTGGTAGCTCCTTGATACATCAAAACCTATAAAAAAATATTGGGTGATCCCACAATAGTGGTTTACAATTTTTGGCCAAACTGGACACTGAAATTATTATTTTTAACTAAATCTTCACATTCAAGCACCTATAGCGGCTAAACCGTGAGGAATTTGAAGATGATACAAACTAGAGTCTCGTCACTTTTTGTCTGTAGATTCTAAAAATAATTTTTTCAAAATTTTTGGAATCAGATTGCACTTCTTTTTCCATCTCCCACAAAAACTGGTTTTTTTAGAAAACATCATTTTAAAAAACTAGTGCACACTATATAATGCATAACTTTTTTTCCATGAAGGATAAAATCATAATTCTTTCGAATTTAGATTTGTAACTCCGATATCTAGTGCTTCCAATTGGTTAGATAGTTTTTTATTGAATATTTTTTCTTTAATCAAGTTTCTAAGTCAAACCAATTACAATTCAGACATAGCACGACTGTATAATCTGTAACTTTTTTTGCATATATCGAAATTCAATTTTTCTTTTGTTGGATCAAGGAGTTCAATATCTGGTGCACTCATATTTTTCAATTTTTTTTTGATAATCTGCTATTTTTCCACATGTGCAGGACAAAGACCTTCATTTTTGATGAAAAACCTATTTAATAAAACTAAAAAAACAAATACATAATAAAACCAAAAAAATTTAAAATTATATTCATTGGATAGCTCGCTCTGAGGGCTACCTGATTCTAATTGGGTTTGTGAATATTCTTCCACCTGAGCTTCAAAGCATAAAAATTTAGGTTTTTTTGGTGAACAAGGTCAAAAATTAGGGAAAAGGGTGGTTTGCTAGAACCAGAGGGGTTCTAACGAACCCCCAGGGGTTCGGGAAAACCAGGGTTCATTCAAACCCCCTTCCCAAAAGGGGTTTTCATTTTTTGTTTGTGCATGCATTAAATGGGTTTGCTCGAACCCTGGTTCGAGCGAACCTTTTTTTGGTTTGATCAAACCAATGAGTTCATTCAAACCCCCAGAATGAAATTTTTTGGCATGGGGTCATTTTTTACAAGTTTTCCTTCCTTATTCGAATTGTAAACCACTTTTGTGGGTTTACCCTATTAGGTTTCTCATGCTACTATTATAACTACCATTAGATGCATGGACATACCGATACAAGGTAATATTTTCCTTCTTTAAATATTTATGCTCCCAAAAACTAATATCTTGTTGCTGCCATGTTCCTTACCTAGAAATAAAATTACAGATGAGATAAAAGTCCCACATATGCAAGGTGTTGAAATGCACAAGACAACTGAGAGGGGGGTGAATTAGTTGTACCTTAAAACTTCAAAACCTTCATTAACATTCAAATCCACATTCATTCATTAAACCCTTAAGTCTGTTATGATGAATTAGCATGAAAATGCAAATAACAAAAATTGAAACAACTTAACACCAAACACAAGAGAACACTAGATTTATGTGGAAAACCCAAGAGGGGAAAAAACATCGTGAGGATTAGATCACAATATAATTAAGATCAATACTGAATACAATAGGGTTCACTGTCGAAGGGCTCACTGCCCAAAGAAGAAAGGCTCACTACCAAAATAGAAAAAAAGATAGAGAAGATATGTTACGTAGAGACAACCATCTCAATGCAACAAGGAATCCACCACAATGACTTCTACACCTTCACACCTTTGCATTTTGATTGAAGAATTGTAGGGCCACCTTCTACTCACTGCATCCAGTAAACTAACACTTGAAAGCTCACACTGCACTGCTCAATTTCACACTCTAACAAAATTCAATTCACATCATTTGCATCACACACATATATATTTCATCTATCTTAACATCCTTCAAAAATAAAATTATACTTATACTTTCCTCAACCTTGAAACCGTCTCCAAGGTTGGCTATGCATAAATCAAATGTGCAAATTTAAATTAGGTCGATGCCAAAACACTTTTTGTTGTAGATAGAAGTGAATGTGAACCACATGAAAACTTAATTTGGAACCAAATAAACAACACTACTCAACCACACATTACCACAAACAATATTTATTCTTTGCATTTAGTGTAAACACCAGGTCAATCGTTATCTGTGAAAACACCATTAAAATTTTAAGTACATGCTTCCTCAAACCCAAGGATGACTTGCAAACCACACAACACACTCAAATATGATCTAGAATATTCTTCAAACACCTTGAAATATAACAAACTCTTGTGCAAAAAATTCCACCTGAAGAATGTATAGATGTGCACACTCAAACAATTTTGTCATACATTGTTACTTGAAAAACCATCTTTCAAAGCAAAAAACCTCAAACCCTCTTGACTGAGGTAAACTAACAACACCATCCACACACCTTCAAAATTGCAAGACTTGAAACACAACTATAGAGAAATGCAAAGAAAGAACATTTCTCCTAAACACCTTTGTGATGCACACACACTGGTGAACACAACTTCTTCTATATGATGATACAACACACTAACTCTTGAATACAACACCTTTGAGCACTTATTACCAACATATCCAAATCACACAGGTAGATCTTCAACCTAGAAGAAATGTGAAGCAGATCTAGAACACCACTACAACACATTGTTTCCTCTTTTTATCAATTTTTCTCAAAATAACTTGCAAACCAAGCACCAGAGACACATCCTCATCATCTTGAATAATTTCCACATCCATAGACATAATATTATCAAAGAAATACTATAGGTTGGAACCAATAGCTTTACTAATAACATAATGCAACTAATCAAAACATCAACTACTCACACTCTTGCTGCAACTATCTCAATAGACATCAATGACAACAAAAACTTGTTGACATCAGTGAAAAAACCAACTAATCATACCTATAACAATCTCCCCTTTTTCATTGATGGAAACACATGATGTGAAAAACCATCAAAGACACAACAACTCTAAATACCAATTTCCTTTTCTATTTTCTCCCCTTGAATGACTTATCTTTTATGCATTGTTCTCTCCCCCCTTAACATCAATTCTCATGACTCTCTCTCTCTCTCCCTTATTACTTATTCTTTTTCACATGCTTCTCTCTCCCCATTTGACATCAATGGAAAAGGACATAATGTTTGTACTATTTATTCTCTCCCTTTGACATCAAACAACCTACTCACTACTGCAACTTCTTTCCTTTACTTCTCTAAATTCTCCCCCTTAGTAGCACATTCCAACTTGTACCAAATGAATAACCACTGCACAATAACAACACACACTCTTTTGACTACAACAATTAGCAATGCCACTACCTACTCCCCTTGAGAGGTATCCACCAACGTCAATCCAAAATAAAGAATGAATCTTGAGATCCACTAGACTTGATGAGGGTGCAACCCGAGACATAGAAAATAACCCACAAACAAGAGAATAATTTTATTATTCAGAAAATGGAGCTTCTTACATGTAGAGGATCTCAAATCCCCAAGTTCTACAACACATGCAAGCTACATAAAGCCACAAAATAACCCTTTCGCAATATGCGAGCTTGTCCCCAAAAAGTTACCCAAAAATTAGAAAACCCACCCATAAATAGAGCTCCTCCTTAGTTTGGAGCCAAAACAACATTCAAATTGAGTTTAGGTGGTTTGGTGCCAAAAATTTACAACATGAAGTTCAAATTTCAAAAGAGCATTTGCAATGGTATCTTCAAGAAAGTGCACCAACTTCTCGGGGCCATAACTTTTGATCCGGGACTATGATTCGTGAATCGTTTGAACCGTTGGAAAGGTATCAAAGTCAAGAACACGCTCAAAATTTGGTATGCCAATTTTGGCAAGTTTTGGGGCCGATCTAGGAGCTCTAAGTGCCTCAAATCCCACTCGAAAGATTTTTAGGTGCTAATCTAGGAAACTAAAACTGCAATATCTTTCAACCCAGGAACATAAAATAAAAACTGTAAATTGGGAATTTCATTATGACAAAAAGGGTATCCAAAAATGTAAAAACATCTAAAAAAAGAGAAACTTGAAATTTAACTATTTTTGGGTGATGCAAGATTGCCCTTACACCACTGGATGCTCCTCCATCAACAATATTGACATGAATTAGGGCTTGATGATGAGGATATCGAGGTCATGAATAGGGTGGCTCCCTCCGAGGAAGAGGATGAAGATGCCGATACAGATGATCCTGCCGTCGATACCTCTACTCCAGACATTGAAACTGCTGAAGAAGATGAACTCCCTACTGATGACAATATAAATAAAATCCTTATTTTATTTTTCCCTAAAATTATACATGCTCTGCTCCAATTTTCTTTGCCCACTGAAAAATGTCTGTTAGTTTGAAAAATTTATATGGGCATTTGAACATGAGTGCAAGATAGCTTCGAGTCAAAATGAGCAAGCCAATGTTTGACATTGCTCTAAAAAAAATTGCCATTGTAGAATGTAGCAGAAGTAGGTTATATTTTTACTTGAAGTATCTCTCTGTTTGTTTTCAATAGAAAAGCCATAGCAATTATGAGGAATTTGACTTTCTTTATTTGTTTTGTGAATTCTATACATTTCAGTCAGTGATGTATGGATTTTGAGCTCTGCAGATTTTTTTGTACCAGGTTAGAGACTTTTCGAGTTTTACTACAACAAACTGAGATATTTTCTCATTTTGCTCAAGATGCCAAAGCAGCTGCAAAGAAACCAAGAGGAAGGTGAGCAGGACATGTCTATTCTCTCAATCAAGTAGTCTGGATCGACTTATTTTAGTGTAACTATTAGATTACTGAAGCAAGGTGGAAATCAAATTATTTTAATGTAAGAAATTGTTACTTTCATAATCTAGGGGCTGACATCAATCAAAGAAAATTGAGGAAGAAAAAGTTGAAGAATATTGAAAGGAGGAAGAAGATGCCCTTGCTGGTTTTGGAAGTACAAGATTAATCACACAACCATCTTGTATGATTCTTTTCTCTCTAGTTGCAGTTGAATTATATTGTGGTTTGGGTTTTTAAGTTTATAGAGTATGGCAAGAGCCTAATGTGATTTGAAGACCACCTGCTCTCTGTTGATATTATGCACTCCTTATTTTTCTTATGTTGGTGATTGTTGTGTATCTTGTATTTGATGTCTGTTCCCCTGATGGTAAACTGACTTTATTTCCATGATAAAGATATTACCAATTAAAGTACTTTAATTTTCATATTATATTGCTAAATCAGATAAAATATGAAACACAATTCTTAGTTTGTATTCGTTTGACTAGTCATCTCTTTGCCTTTTTCTTAAATTAATGAATATTTCTATTATATTAAAATTGCTATGTGCTTCACTTGGAATAGCTTATTATCTAGATGGGTATCAAGTATAGTTGTGACAATTTAGTCTCTTTCGAACACTTTGAAATGATATTCTGCTATGAATAAGCATTAGTTTAGCTAGGTCTGTGAAGTAGAACAAGGAAAAAAATGCAACATGGTCATTTTTTTCATGACTCTAAAACATGTGTTTGTTATGTGCCATAATTATCATTAAATATTAAGTGTGGATTTATTTTCCTTCACTTCTGGAAAGTTTCTTAAGCCAGTTAATTGAATAAAATTATTCCTCTGCACATCCTTTTAAATTTTACGACAAATTTTACAACATAATGGTGTTGCAACAAATTGAATCTTAGACATTAACCAATTATCCACCTACCAAATGGCATTGTGTACTTCAAATCTGATTGTCATTTCAACATGTTATCCTATATAACAAAATTTCTTCTATTTCAAACTTTCAAGCTTTAAATACATTAAAGGAATTTACATTAAAATTTTATGGAGAAGAGATTTAAATTTTGAAAGTGATATAAGTTTTGTTTCATGTCATCATAACTACTTTGCGAAATTTTCTTGATGCTTTGAATTCTATCTCTACTAAAAGTTAATTTAGAAATTTATTTTGGCCCTGTTAGGAATTGTATGCAGAAAATATCAATTACATGCAAATAAAGATTAAATAGAGGAATGAAAAACACGTAAATGATAACAGCAAGAGACAATATTTAACGTGGTTTACCCAAACTTCGGCTTTGTCCACCAACAGAGAATCCAATATTATTATCGAGTAAATCAAACCGATTACAACCAATAATCCTTGCAACTCAATACCGCTGCAAATGCAATACAATGTCAATAGAACCCAAACCCTTAGCCTTTTATCAAGACTTATGTCGGTTACAAAATTAGGGTTTTTTATGTTGGCCAATAGAAAAATAACACTCGACGCCTTTATAAAATAATAAAAAATTGTGAGAGGTTTTGGGGGCGCTGCCCCTCGACCCTACCCTGTATCATGACAGGGAGCGCACCAGGGGCACTATCCCTTGACCCCGGTAAATAATTGGGGGGAAACCGCACCGATAAAAGAGGGGAAAATTTAACCTCTGAGTCTGACTAGGCTCTATATACCAACAGACCCTAACAAAAGAGTTGACTTTGATTTGGTTGCTCCTATTGGCTGACATCATTGACCTACTTTGGGTATTTGTAGATATCAAGATTCAATACACTTCCTCTTTGAAAAATGTTCAACAATATAAACACTGTACATTGGAGTTGGACCATTCTTCTGGTGGTGCCCACATTTAAATAAAAATTGTTCGAGAGTGTCTCTTGTGTCAAGACCTAAATATCAAAATATGTAAGCTGCAATTTAGGGCAATTAATCAAATGTTGTGGGTTTGAAACTTTCAAATGGAAGCAATATACTCACCTATTGATGTTAAACTGCATAAATTTTATACTTTTGGTGTTTTTCATGTTTATTTTGTTGCAGTTTTAGATGAAAATTTTTCACATCTGATTAGTTCGGATTTGTTGTGTAATGCAAATAGGCACATCACATCAGTACTAGAGCTTTGTTACATGAATATTCTTGTTTCAATTAGCTTGTTACATTGTTTAATGTGTCTAATTAATAATCTATCAGATAATCTTACCACATTTAAGTTGATTTGTGTGAAATGGAAATAAAGTCAGCATGTATTGAGAGATCAATCCTGTATCTCTGCAGTGCTTTCCTTGAATTTGGAATGCCAAAGTTTTTGTGGCTTGCTGCATTGTTTTTAGTTTAGCTAGGTCTGTGAAGCAGAACGAGGAAAAAAAATGCAACATGGTCTTTTTTGTTTGATGTCTCGATAACTGTTTTGCGAATTTTTCTTGATGCTTTGAATTCTATCTCTACTAAAAGTTAATTTAGAAACTTATTTTGGCCCTGATAGAAGAGTTGACTCTGATTTGGTTGCTCCCATTGGCTGACATCATTGACTTACTTTGGGCATTTGTGGATATCAAAATTCAATACGGTTCTTCTTTGAAAAATGTTCAAGAATATAAACACTAGACATTGGAGTTGGACAATTCTTCTGGTGGTGCCCACATTTAAATAAAAACTACAAGAAAAACTAGATCAAAGCAAAGTGACAATAACTATAGCAGTACCGGTGATAGTAATAATAGTGGTAGCTTGTCTGGTATTCTTTTTCATCCTAAGAAAGCGGCTACTGTCTGCCTCAAGAACGATGTCAGTCATATCTAGAAGCAATGAAAACCATAATCATAATGATAGCAGTCGTAGTCATATCCGGACTTATGCTATGTGGGAGATGTTGCAAGCTACAGATAATTTCAGCACCAAAGTTGGGAAAGGGGGATTTGGAGAAGTGTACCGCGCACATCTTGAGAACAATATGGTGGGAGCTGTGAAGAGAGCAACAAAGAGGGGGAATCCAAAGTCCACAAATCTTCAAAGAAGAATTTTCCGTGCTGCTCTGGCTCAATCATTCTAATCTGGTTAACTTGATAGGCCTGTGCTTTAAAAAAGGTAGCCTCACGATCTTTCAGTTTCCATATAGCAAAAAGCAACCTGCATGTAATTGAACAAATAGAATAAAGAATTGGAAGAGCTACTCCTTGATGATATTGCAATGGTCTTAATGAATTGAGAAAGATCTGTATTTCATTATAACCTGTACTAATTTTGATTGCTGTTGACTATGAAGTAGGGGATGATTGTATCTCCATTGTATCTGGATCCTCCAATGTTGATATTCAAAAGATCAAGTGCTAACTAGGCCATGGCATTAGGTATTCAAGGACTTAATCATGAGAAATTGCATCAGTCTAAGGGATGACTTTAATGTATTTATGCTTTTGCTTTTTTCAGCATTGGGAGCCTAGGAAAAGATGGGGAAGAAGCAAAAGTGGAAAAAATCGATGTCCATAACATTTTATTTATTGGAACAGATGATGGAGCAAGAATTGAGACACGTCGTTTAACTTAAAACATCAATTACTAAATTAATTTCACCTGTCTTGATACTTGATAATGAAGTTAGTAAAAACCAGTTTCATCAGCGATATTCTATTTTCCTATATATCCTGAACGCACATTTCGTAGGCATACAAGAGTAAACAAATCTTAATTTATTTAAACTATTACATGGTAGATACTGAAGTTTGGATAATCTTTTCTTAATGTGTGCTCATTCTTTTATAAATTCAATACTAAATTGGTTAAAGAGAGATGAGAACGTTTTTTGGATATGCAGGGTGGCTCTGGGTATGCGAGAGATGATGTGTTTGAATACATAATAGTTCTAAATGTTGAAAACCCCATAGTTATAGATCTGTTTTATTGTGATTCCCCTTCACCTTGTGGAAATTAGGTGAAGTTGATATTATCTATACTATTTAAGTTTAGAATGAATATTTATATTTTTTAAAGGCTTAAATTAATATGATATAATTTCATGCAGAATTCTGCAGTGCAAATAAAAGATGTGACCTTCAAAAACATTAAAGGCACGTCATCAATGTCCAAGGCTGTAAGTTTAATGTGCAGCAGGGCTGTGCCCTGCAAAGGATTATGATGAGAGATAATGATATAAAATCAATCACGACTTCCCACACAAAGTCAGAGTGCATTAATGCTTTTGGCTTGGCTTCTGGAGATATCTATCCAGCTAACTACCTTAGCAGGTATTGATTGAATATGAAGTCAGGTTGCTACTTGTATTTAATGCACACATGCTTTCTATTTAAAGTTTTGGGAAAAAATATTCAATCTTTAGGGTATGCTTTTCATTAGTTCTTCCGAATATGGGTTGTAGTTTGTATCTAACAGATTTTTCACATGTTTGTCCTGCTGTAGGTATTAGTCATTGGAGGAGGTGATGGTGGGGTTCTTCGTGAGGTCTCTCGACATAATTCGGTAGAGCAAATTGATATATGTGAAATTGATGGTATGGTTGTAAATGTAAGTACTCTGAATGCAATCTTCATGTAGTAACTCCAAGATTGAGACTGTTAGAAGGTTGTTATTGTACATTTTTTGCATGAATGGAAAATGGAAACACAATATTCCTATGAAACAACTGAACAGTATGATTTTATTTCCAAGATATTTTTTATGCAACTTTCTAGAGTGACATATCTTTCTTTTCCAATTATATTTTTATTCTTTCATGTCTGCTGTATCTTACAGATTTGGAGTTCTCCGTCTAGCTTCTTTCTTTGATAAGAATCATTTATAATCATCCATTTGCAGGGATTCCATGCATGATGTACAATTATGTGTAATTGTCCTTAAGTTTGCATGGGACTTAAACCTGACCTTTGCACTCTTAATCAAACATCGGTTGATGAGCAGTACTAGACTAGAAAGGTTGGCTAAATATACCATCAATTCACTATATGATCAGGGAAAGATAATCTTATAAAAGTAAAAAAAAAATTAAACCCAGATTTTTAGGAACAAATCACATTATTTCCAATGAACAAACAGGGCAAGTGCACACCAAAAACAGAATGGAAAAGTTGGAACCCAAAAAAATGAAAAGATAGAAGGAAGAAACTATAAAGATAATGCATGCAAATAAATTCTCATTAAGTTTTAAATTTGACAAATAGTAAATTTGCATTCCAATGTGGGAATGAAACATTTCATAAAAATGTGACATCAAAGACAAAATCTTTAATCATAGTAAGGAATTAAACTTTCTCATCACTGTTGAAATTAGTATTATCAACATTACATCTGAATTTAGCTGATGGTGAATCGAGATCCTTTGTTCAAAAATAGATGTTTAAAATTATGCTATAAAAGGGCTTCTTGAGAATTTAGGGTTAGCATTGTCATCACTGAGAAAACTCTAAACTTTACAGGCCTTTAAGCTCAGCAGATCTGCACAACAAGAACTATATTTCCTCAGTCTTAAGGTGACACACATAGGATCTACTTCCCCAATTATAGTGATCTTCTTTTGCCTCACATCCACACTCACGGAACCCACCCCTGCAATGCAAATATTCATTCATCAGATTACATAGCAGAGCAAATATAAAGTTAGGATTTGAAAGCAAAAAGATAAAAAATCGCATACCCTCAACCGTTGCAACCGCCTTGAGGGCCTTTCACTCGCTTTTTATCATTGTCAATCATCACTTATAACACCATTATTAGGATATTCAAACACTTTTTGGATAAAAATAATTTTCGTGTACTTGAAAATGGGTGAGTGGAGAAGGATAAGCAGCCTCCACATATTAAATTATATAGTTTACTCTGTCTTTGTTTCCGTTTACTGCTCAACAGTGATTCATTTATGATCTTTGCCACATCTTTTATAATTTTGTTCATGTTTCATTTCCTACAACCAGTAGCTTCTGCTGATCTCTAGATGGTCCTCATTTTATTGATATAATCCTTGGTTTTAAGCACAATATTGGCACTCCCTTTGTCCAGTTTGAGAATAATGATCTTCTCATTGTTAAGTTTTTGTAATGCCCAGTTTACTTCCTTCAAGATGTTGCTCCTGGGTGGTTTTACATTCCTTAATATTCCTCAACAGTCCTATCTAATTTCTTTTGCAGCATGATCTGGTTGGTTGGGTATGACATTTGAAATTTTGACTAGTAGTTTCTCATTTGGGATATAGCTAAGGGCAATGTCATATATTTGGTCTTTATGAAGCCAGCTTAGGGTTGCAGCATCTAAGGTAGTTGATGAGAGGTGGGCAATGTTTTGTGACTTGAAATGAGCATATGGGACTAGACTCTATGCTTGTCCCGAAAATTCATTTTTTAAATCTGTACTAGGAATGTATGTTTTAGTTGAAATTGAGAGAGAACAGAGTTTGCACTTCAGGGAAGTTGCATGAGGTGAGATGCCTCAGCGATGTCTGCAACCATTTCATGTTTATGGAAAAGCTGATAATTTCTGCCAATTTAGGGCTCATAGCCTGTATTTTTTTATGTTCATGTCCAATCCAACAATGACACGTGGCTCTCATGGGTTCAATGGATCCCTTCAATGTCGACATCATGGCTAGTCCCTATCACGTGGGCAATCCTCTATTTCTCAGCATGACTGTGTCCTACGAAGTTCTCATGATAGTGGGAAACTCCCTCAAGTGGTTGAGAGTACATGGTTAAGGGGACTGTTGTAATTCCCTTCAAATTGATTAGGGCCCGCATTGGGAGACCTTTCCTACTTTGTTATTGTCTCTGCAAAATTTCTTAACTATCAGCCTTGAGTTGTTCTTCCCCTAGCACTCATTCGATCTGCCAGTAGCCACTAATATTCTACTTAAGTTTTTCCCTTCAGAGCATGCTTAATTCCATGATTTCAACTATTGGTTCCACGACCTATCCTTTTTGCTCGCTCTTGGTTGGTTTCTCTTTAAAAAATATCTTCCTCGATTTCACTTCCCTTTCCACTTGCCTCACTTTTTAGTAGTTCTTCCATTAATCTCTTCACTTAATATTCTAAATCCTCATCTTTGAACTTACTATGGGCTACTTATGATGTTAAAACTAAATTTCTATCAAAGCCATAACTGCTACAC
Organism: Sequoia sempervirens; assembly: GCA_007258455.2. Classification (NCBI taxonomy): domain Eukaryota; kingdom Viridiplantae; phylum Streptophyta; class Pinopsida; order Cupressales; family Cupressaceae; genus Sequoia; species Sequoia sempervirens. The sequence continues at coordinate 62,620,658 of VDFB02179234.1, forward strand.
AAAATGCATAAAAATCACAATTGTGATTCAAGCAATACTAACAATATCGGATTGGGATAGGCTTGATATGATTTCTACCGTGGAAGACTGCTTTGCTAGGTGATCACAATAATATGAATGGCCTTATCTCTTAACATAGTGCTCTTCCTCAGTCCCTATTAGCTCATCTTTAGCCCTTGGAGTCTGAATGTTTGATTCAATTAAGTTGGTCTACAGATTTTTAGACTCTATACGACACTATGTGCTAATGAATCTTAAACTTCCGATATTTATCCTCCTTGTAGTCCTCATCCACCTCCAATCAAGTGTTATTGCTCAACAGAAAGTATTTTTTCTCTTTTCTTTTCTTTTTTAAGTCAAGTAACACGAAAGATTAAAACCAATGTCATCTATTCAAGGCCATTTTTAGTAAACGAATACCTGAAAGTTTTACAAATTGTGACCTCCAGGTTTCCTAGTGTTTGATAATAAATCTTTTCTATGATTCATTGTTACATTTATATGGCATCTATAACACTGAGTTGCAGCTTGACTACTAGTACAGTACAAATTTTATTATGGTAATAGATGTCTCTTTTGTGTGTATAAGGACTGGTACGTAGTCTTAAGTTTTGAATAATTGGATTGAAGCTTGGAAACTGCAACTAAACACAATATACATGAGTTTGATGTTAGACAAGTAGAAAGATCCCTGTATTTAATTACTTTTAGAAATTGGTTTTATGTGACTTGATACGTGAACAGGCCTCCCCTGTGAATGCTCCTTTGTATTTCAAGGATAATGACTTTATGGAGCTCATTGAAGCTTTTACTGAGTGTTTGGATTTGCTAGATTTTAAGCTTACTGTTTAATTTATTTACAATTGAGATTTTGTGGTTTTTCTAAGATGTTAGCACAAGTATCTAATTGATACAATTCAGTTTTAACTATCCCAAATTTTGATAGAACATAGCAAGATTCTGCAACATTTTTATTGTATCTATCAAATTTTGAAATTGAAATGTAATTTGAATGCCTCTCATAATAATATCTAACATAAAATGTGAAAAGTTTATATGGTAGCTCAAGAGCATAGGCTGCCATTACAAATATTTTTATTACATTGTAGGGTTCATATCATAGTAACGAGACTCGGACTTGGCTCGGACTCGGCGAGGGCGACTCGAGACTCGGACTCGGTGCAAACGCGGCAAAATAAAAAAAAGTTGAAAAAACCCTAGAAATTTAGAGATTTTTAAGGTTAAGCACCCTTTATTGAAGACAACACAAATAAAAACAAATTTGATCACATGCACAAGTATACAACGATCACATAAGTATAAAGTACACAAATTGTAGTTGCGTTGTTGAAGGAAATAGCATAGTTAGATATTTAAAATTAGTCAGATGTATACAAAACTCACGGAATATGAAATCCACGACATCAAATGTTCCATAAAAATATGAAATATCAAAAGTAAAACAATATCTATAAGTCTATGACTCTATGCCCTATGGCATAGTGGAGCCAGCATCCTTCCTACGAAGGTGGCTAAGGGTCCTGATGATGTTGCAGCTGCAGCCATAGTCTCTGCCCATGTCTGACTCTCCATGCCACTCTCACCGACAACAACTATGTCTCCTCGTGCTCTAGCCTCCTCCTCAGCCATGGCTACAACCTCGGGCTCTCTCTCTGCCTAGTCCACCCAATCAAGGTCCTCGTCACTAAAGACTGCATCTGTAGCCTTAGTGATTCACTCAGACTATGGATCAACCTCCTCTAGATAGATCGAGGTTTTGTCGTGGTCAAAAAGCTTCCTGTATTTGAGTCGAAGGTTGTAATGAACATATACCAAGTCATTCATCCTCCCCACTATCAATCTATTGCGCTTCTTGGAGTGTATGTGCTCAAACATACTCCAATTGCGCTCACAACCAGATGAACTGGATGGCTGGCTCAATATATGAATGGAAATATTTTGCAGGATCGGTGTATCAGAACCAAACATATGCCACCAGCTATCTGAGATGAGAAAAATAAACAAAATCAATCTCATTTCAAGTTTCAAGTTCAAGTTCAACATTTAATAACTAGCACTTGCACCAGAGAGGGTGCAAGGGTTACGCCGATAGAATACTATAAAATAGTAAACATGGTAATGAAGTGTAGTTTGAAATATTTACTATGGTTGAAATATATACTATGGTTGTCCTTTTATTGTTGAATGGATTTTTGTGGAAGGACTTGACACAGAAAATTTTCTGCCAATATTACAATTTCATAGTAAAGTGAATTACTACTCAAAAAATACTCTTTTGACACAGCAAATAAATGTAAAAACATCATTCTTTTTATCAAATTAATTGATTATACAAGTCTCTGGAATGCAATTTCTATTTATTTTTCAGACAAGAGAAAAGTATATAGAAATCTTCCATTCAAAAGAGAAAACTTTATACGACACAAATTCAATTCGATTCCATTTAACAAATGGTAATGGTAAAACAAATCCCTTGTAAAATACAAAAATATTAGAATGTCCAATTGCGTAGCTGCTAATCAAATGAAATTGGTGATGCATTATGTTCTGCTCTTGCCTGATTTTAGACATGGAAGATATATAGTCAACTTTGGATTCTGCTCTTGCTTGATTATAGACAAAGAGCCACAACAAAGCACTTGAATACCAGTCATTTCAAGGAGCACAGGAAAAGATGAGAAATCTTCCATGTACAATTGATACTCGGTGTTCTGCCCTGAATACAATGAGGATGAAATTCTCATAAAACTCAGAGTGAAAGACTGAGTTCTGTTTGGCTTACTGGTCTTACTTCAATGGTTTAGCTGGTTGCCACTATCTTCCTTCATTTGAGAAAGTTAAGGAAGCCACTGAATGTGAAATATAATATTGCTGTTCAGCATATACTATAGCTTATTTGCTCCCCTGGCTCTAGACATGCTCAACGATATGGAACAATGGGTCTGCTGATTTAAAAAAACTCTAATTTAGGACTACATAATTCTATTAGAATAAAAGCATTAAAAATTTGACTCTGTCCAAGAAAAAGAACATTGAGATGAATGTAAAAATCATACCTATGGGTGCAAATCCATAGAAATTCCTTGTTAAGTAACACTTCCCCTCATCACTTTTTAACTTTTAAGTGGCTCAAGTACCATAGAACATACATAGCAAGTAGGCCTATTATTTATTACATATGGATTTTGGAAGTCTGATATCTTTAAGTGTATGTTGTAACCCAATTTTTTTTCCTGATTGAATGTTCTTTGTTTGGCCAGGAAAAGGCGAGAGAAGAAATAATCAAACGCAAGAATGAACAGCTGAAAAGCGAAAAGGATGTGATTGATACATCTCACCTTTTATCTGATTCTTGAAATATTTGAAAGGAATGATACTGCATACATTTGAGTAACAGTCTTGTGCAGTGTGTAATGAACTTCTTGAAACATTTGGAGAGACTTATCGGGCATTATTTAGGATACTTTAGTGATTAGACTAGGAATTGAGGCAGCTTAGCTACATGTTAGTTGTGCATACACCAATAAGAATTTGCTTAAATATTTGTGAAATTTGAACAAAAATCTTGTACACCAAAAGCATATCAATGTTCATCAGTTAGGAGTAATCTAGCAGGAGACAAGAAAGAACATATCTACCTCCGGTTGAACTATAGCACTCCATGAAATATATGATAAGCATCCAAGACCAGAGTCTCCAAAGCATATGAGAAATTTATACATCCTCTAACTAGTGATTAATTTATCCATTCCACTCAACCCATTGACCTGCAAAGAGTCATGCTATACTGGTTTAGACAGAAGTTGACTTTGATAACGACAAAGATATTGAAAGTTCAAGGAGAGTGTGTGATTACTATTGCAAATTGAACCTGGTGCTCAACATCATCTCAGCATCAGTAATCTGCCAGGAAACGGTACACGATACCATATACTATTTATGGAAGCTAACTGTAGTAGCTCCTCCCTACTCGTATCACCAGCAGAAAGCGATCCTCTCTTTTCAACCGAGGACTCACAAAGATCACACTATGGGCCTTTTCAATGACAAGTTTTAAAACACCCTAAGAGCAGTATGTACACAATAATGCTAGTTTTGTGAAAAATGGCAATTTTCTTATGATACTTTCTGTTATTTTGTAGATTTCTCAAAAAGGATAACCTTTGACTTAGATGCAATGATTGAGAGGTATCTCTTCAATCAAATTCACTTGGCTATATTTGTTGGCAAATTCCTCACCCAGAATTAGTTTTGGCAATCTACCCAATTTAAACATGCATATTAAGGTAGAACATGTCTCTGGGTTTTAAACTTACGCCTCCACTATGAGAGCCTCGACGATTTACCACGTAAGCTCATCCCGTTCAACTACTTATAATGAAATTGTTAGTTTAAAAATAATTTTCTGTCAAATTTTATATACATATCCTAAAATCTTGTAGCCTGAAAATATATTTTACAAAGAACTGCTCAACTGCGAACAGTTTTGAAATTTGAAATTTTTAATACACCCAAATATAGATAAGAGCAGTATGCATACACAGTAAAATTGATAAACGAAACTGCCTAGATGCATCTAAAGACCAAAAAATCCATCACTTATAAATCCGACCAAAACATTAATAAATTACCCAAATATCTTCATAAATAAATTAATAATACCCAAAAGATCTAAACATTTTATAAACCAACATTTGTAGAAACTTAGAAAGTGCATTGTAGGTCAAGACAACGAAGGTTGGTGTAAGATATTGCCATCCAGGTCAAAGGTTACCTCAACATTTGAATTTAACGAAATAATAAAGGAGAACGCACCAAATGATTCACCTTCAATGCATTCAATTCAGGGCAGGGTGCAAGTCCAGAATAACTTTATATGGGGGAGATAGTTGCAAGCTCTCAAGCACAGATTCACAAAATGAAAATGAAGGAACATGAATTTCGCAAAGGAAAACGAAATAAAAACAGATCAACTAACAGACTGGGATTTCTTGGTGGGCATGAAATCGCGACGAAGATCAACAACAATGCTCTTGCTCTTGAGATCCCAAATCTTGGTGTACTGTTGTGTGGCGGGGCAGAGCCAGTACCTGTTGGGGCTGAAGCAGAGGGCTTGAATGATGTCCTCGGCATCGAGTGAATAAAGCCTCTTCCCCTCGGCTATGTCCCAGAGCATTGTGACACCATCCTTCCCATCGCTAGCACAGAGTGAGCCATCAGGAGAGACGACAATAGTGTTCACATAGCCGTTGTGGCCTACAAGCGTGTTCTTGAGCATGAGACCAGAAAGGTCAATATTATATGCAAAAAATTTACGAAACCCTACCACTGTAGTTTTTTTTCAAATGAGACGAACCAAAACCTATCTACCTACTGTTGCTCCTTCAAACTATTCACAACCTACAAATATCTGGGACTTATGGCTGAAATCCGATTTGATTCGGGGATTTTTCAAACTATTCACAACCTACAAATATTTGGGACTTAGGGCTGAAATCCAATTTGATTCAACCACAAATCACACTCAACCACTAGTTGGACGGTCCATGCATTGATTACCCAATATTTCTATGCTATACCAATTGGCAAGTGGGTTCAGAGTTATTGGCAAGTGGTTTCAGAGTTAAACAGGAAACCACAAAGCTTGACGGGAAACCATGCCGGCGTGAGACTTGTTTCAGGCCAAACCTCATGCAATATATAGCCTATCGGCTAAAAATACCCTATTAGTGTTTTTAAGTTATATAATATGTATTAGAATAGCTAATATGATTCGAATTGGAGATAAAGCTTCTTTGTTAAGTTGCCATAATTTAAACTGTTGAATAATGACCTTCAATATAGTAATTTTAGACACTATGGAGCCGAAAATTAATTTAGACATCAATTTTGGTTATCCATCAACAACAACTAAGTTTTTCAAATGTTTTTCTGAGCGGTAATTAAGAATAAAAAATGTCTCATCCTTATAATTTCACCCTTTTACAAGCAAGTTTATAATTGATAGAAATTAGTTCTGCAAAAACTTTCCTGGTTGGTAGTGCCACGACTGTGGTTTGTACATTAATAAGTGATTAACGTAATTGATAATTGTGTCAGATATTTTCAAATTCAACAATTTATGCACTTTTATATTGAGTTGATTTTTCAATACACAGTAAAAGATCAATGGGCTTGAATTTATTCATGTAATTGGTAATTTTCCGAGGTCCATGTTAAGTAGGCCTATTATTTATTACATATGGATTTTGGAAGTCTGATATCTTTAAGTGTATGTTGTAACCTAGTTTTTTTTCCCTGATTGAATGTTCTCTGTTTGGCCAGGAAAAGGCGAGAGAAGAAATAATCAAACGCAAGAATGAACAGCTGAAAAGCGAAAAGGATGTGATTGATACATCTCACCTTTTATCTGATTCTTGAAATATTTGAAAGGAATGATACTGTATACATTTGAGTAACAATCTTGTGCAGTGTGTAATGAACTTCTTGAAACATTTGCAAAGACTTATCGGGCATTATTTAGGATACTTTAGTGATTAGACTAGGAATTGAGGCAGCTTAGCTACATGTTAGTTGTGCAAGAGACTGTTTCCATGACAGTAAAATGTTGTATTTTCATGACCCTGCAAAGCTGGAAACGGAAAAGGTACAACTCATATTGCATTGTTGTTTAACTTGTTACATGTTTCCTTATGAACCTTTTTAATGTTAAATGTTTTGAAAGGGTCTACTAAAGAACTTGATCTGTTTCTAACTTCTATACTGAACTACATGCTTTTCAAATTTGGTACTGTATTGTTTGTTTAAGTTCTTCACTATTTTTGGTAAGACTATTTTGTCTTTGTGTGAATATGAATGAACAAAATCTAAGGAACAACTACATTGATGAATCAAATCATTAGCTACGAAGTAATGGATGACTCTTTGGTTTGTCAATGTGCGTGCAAATATTTTTCTATTTTTCCCTTTCCTAGGTGAAACAAAAAACTTGTAACTTTCTGTCTCAGAAATTCACACAAAAACAAAACAATAGAATGAATTTTAAATGCTTAGAACACTGCAATATACCACATCTTTGAGACTAAACTAGATACTTAAGAATTTGCACCTAGGCTTAGCTCAAAGCTTACAGAACAGGCCTGTGCAGGAAAAATCATTTAATTGTCTCTTTCCTCCTTGTTACTGTGAAAGTGCAGTGCAAGAAGCAAAAATTTGCACTCTTCTAGCAAATTTAACAATGGTTCATTTAATTATCATCGAGTTCCTCCACTAGTAAATACCTTCAAGCATACTTGTGACTTTCTGTCTAGGAAATTCTCTTATATCCTAGGCCATAAAATGCAGTTTAAATACTCAAACATATTGTGTTGCAGGTCTCTGAGCTTCAATTACAGACTTACGAATTCCAAACTATAGTTAGTTTTAGGGTTTGTATAACACACGTGTAGATGCATGTCCTTATCTCTTTATTCCTCGTTTAGCCCAAAGGGTGGCGTAAAGTGCAAAAATTTCCACTTAGCTGGCAGATGCAACAATTTGAAAATCCAATTAACATTGAAACAGAGCCGTAAATACCTTCAAACTTCACAGTTAGTTTTGTCTCAGAAATTTTCTCCAATTCGCAACAAAAAATTGTATCAAATACTTGAACACTACCAAATTGCATGTCTCCAAGCCTAAACAATAAATAAAGGAAGGAATATGAACATGAGAAGAGACAAACCTGAATGCCATCAAAAATATTACCCAAAATTCTAGGTCCAAGCTCTACCGATAGTGGCTACAATTAAAACCAAAATCCTCATAAATTTAAAGAATATAAAACCAACAGCTTAATTCTCACAAGTAAGTTTTGATAACATAGTCTATGGCACCCAAGCTCCATTAGCTATGGACTAATAATAGGAGAATGGTGGAGCAATACCTTGTGTGTCCACAAGACGGGGTCGTTCACTATTAAACCAACAGTCTCTTCATAAACTGTTGAGAAAACACTTAATGCAATCAGTGATATAAAATTTCACTACAACTGTGAATTAGCACTTTCCCACCACGATGACTATTCACAAAAGATAAGCATGCAAAACTTCCTGAGCCACAACAACAAAAAGAATGATAACAGGCATTCCCAATAAAGCTACTATCAACTTCAAATGATGGCTTTTGGATGAAGATCATCAAGAACGTTGGTTTTGTCGATTTGATTAAGGATTGATCAATCAAATTGTACCAGGTATTTTCCAAGAATTGTACCTTGTATAGTGGCAGAATCACCCTCCAGACGAATAATTTCACAAATCAGATGGTCATGGCCCACCCGAACAAGCTCATACATAGCAGCTCCTCCCATTCCATCTGCCACAACAACAGGTCCTGATACCTGGTATGATCATTGTATGTCAGACATAAAAGAGAAAATCAACTAGTCAGAAAATGGTTGCACAAAATTCTATGCTCTACCTCCAGAACAGGTAAATAACAAGTCCACAACAAGTTATCTCTTATAAGCCATCTTCAGGGTAAGAAGGTTAGTAGTAAGTACAGGAACCTTGAGCTACTGTTCAACATTTGCAAACAATACCAAGCAACCAGACTATCCATATTTTCAAAAAATTGACATAATGAAGCAGTGAAACCTGCATAATTGTATAGCCAATTACAAAAACTGCATAATAATAAGAGAAGCTCTTTCGCTTTAGTAAAAGACTCAATAGTTGACATCACACTGAAACAATATTTTATATCGGATGGAATATTCCATAAAATTTGAGAAGATTTAATTGACTTTGTGCTCATTTTATATTGTTATATCATACCTATTGATAGTTGGCATCATATCAAAAAAACCATTTTATTTCGGATGAAATATTCCATAAAAGTTTAAAAGATTTAATTAACTTTGAGCTCATTTTATATTGTCAAGTATTTGTACAAGTTTACCAAAGATTTAGACAACTCAATAAAAACCATTTGTACAAGATCTAGGCATAAGCAAGGCAAGGCCAGGATTTCTAATCAGAAACCAGAATGGCATCTTAAAAGTAAGGTGCATTTCTATATCCTAAAAGGAACAAATAATGAGGTGAGGCAACTGTTATAGTGGAAGGATGGAAACTGGCGCTATCTTTAGGTTTCCACTCCCTCATGGTGGAAGGGAACTTGTAAATGATACTAAATGGAATTCAGAAGGGCTCAACGCCTGGTTGGAAGCAAGAAAGCATCCTAGAGGAAGGCTGAAATCTAATACCAAGGTTTAATTAATCTGCTTTGAACATTGCTTCAAAGACTGCAAAAAATGGGATCATTTATTATATAATGCAGTGACAACACAATACACCCTCAAAGTAATAAAAAGATTAACCCTGATAAACAGTTAAAATTGAGCAAACTTAACCTAAGTGAAATGCTAAAAATTTAATTAATTGTCTTGCAATGGAGACCTATTGAGAGACTATGTAAGTATCTATTTGCTAATGCAAAAAAAATGCATTAAAACACCTGTACAAAGAGATCATTTCGCATAGAAGCCAATGCTTGATTATGATGTAAGCAATGCTAACTGATCAGCATATTTTCCCAGTCCTATCTGTAATGGCACCCTCCATGGCTGGAATGCAAACCTTCTAATCTCTATACTTGCTTCAATGGCATTCATCCTTGCATCTAATTTCTCTATAAAAATTATCTTCCTCGGTATGAATGTTCAATTTCTTTGTAGAGCTTGGGAAGTTAAATGGTTGCAAAAAATGTGTGAAAAGACCCTATGTAGAAGGTGCAGTTTCATACAGGAGATTTAACAATGCTTTTTGGATTGATATTTAATTCATAAACTTTAGCAGTGGTAAATTCTGCGATTGACTCTTATGGCCTAGACAATTCAAGGAGAAAGAGGTCTATTGCCTCAATCAAGCAACATTTTTTGTGAAAAATATGGCAAAGGGTAGATGAAAAGTGCAGTCTTTTATTCAATTGTCAACTTTGTAGGCAAGGTTTCTGAGCTACATGCATGTGAGGAGTTACAAGGTCAAACTGTTGATAAACATAGAGGTGGCCAGGTAAAAAATGGAAAATTGCAGAATTTGGAAGAAGAGCTCTCTCACCTAAATGGGGAGGTGGATCCTCTGCAAGGACACTTTGAAGAAAACAGGCAAAATAAAAAGGTTTCCATAAAAACATTAAGGATTGAACTACAAAAAGTAATTAAAGTGAATATGATGCTGGCCCAGGCACCCTCTCATACCCTACTTGTGCTTAGGCATGTACCCAACAAATCGCCTAAATGAAAGAAGGAAAATTCTCATGAAGACGACAAGAAAAATCAAGATGAAGATTCTGCCTTTGAAGAGGCAATTGCATCCAGGATGGGCTTGAACAGGGATTTAGCAGATATCTACATAGTTCCCATATTGTCAAGGCAAGTGTCAAAACTTAAAAACCCTGTGTTATATTTATAATGCTGAGACTCAGAAAATAATGGAAGTTTTTGGGAGTACAAAAATGATAGAAGTTGACTCTAAGATAATAAACAAATAGCCTTGAGGAGGCTTGCATTGGCATCATTCGTGCAGAAGGAACTAGTTCTTCTACAACAATGCATATTCTTCAAACCCTAACTGTCATTTTAATCACAAACCTTACCAGCTATTTGGTGTTCAATCTCTTTCAATAGACTCGTGGCCAGTTTTGTAACCGAAGAGAGTGAAGGAAGCAGTGGGTGAAAGGTTTTGCAGCAGCTTCAATAGTGATTTTACTGGCAGTCTTCGGTCCAGACCCTTCCTTGTCTGGTTTTTGCAGCAGCCAACAATCACGGGTACAAAGCAATGAGCACTTAAAGAAAACATCAAAACAACCGCCATAGAGCAATGAGGTCGATTGATCAGAGGGAAGCTGAACGAATGTCAGGTGCAAAGCTCCACACCTCATTAAGATCATTTTGGCATACTCCCCTGAAAGAGAAAGAGAAGGCCCCATGAGAGACGAGTAGGGTAAAACAAGGTCACTTCCCCCTTCTCACAGAGTTGTACGCAGATGTGACCACACATCTCCCTGCCGACATCCCCATTGTCAAGTGCGAATGAATAGAGAAGTTGTATGCACTCGACTGACTTCAGTTCAGGCTCAATGTATCTATCTCGTCCCACCCACCACGCTCGGTAAACGAAAGTGGGTCTGAAAATATCTAACTTTTAGGGCTACGAAAAAGTACCAGTAAACAACAGTTGACAAATGGTTTAACGGCGACCTGTTTCCGGTGTGAGATTTGTTTCAGGCCAAAATCTCATGCATAATATAGCCTATCGACTAATAAATTATAAATAAAAAGATGAAAATTATGCCCATAAATATATTTTTACTTGGCAGTAATGTTGTCCTATTATCTTTGCACATTTGATGTGTAAATAAGTTTCCTTGTGCCTTAGTGAAGGCATCTATCTCCTACACCATCTATGTAGTAACAACAAGCAACATTCGCTCTATCATCGCGTAGAGCCCACTAAGAATTTCTCTATCTGCACGGAGATCACGACGGAATTGGAAGGCCAGATTTAGGAAACATGCGGCTGCATGGATGGGCCTATGAAGTTGGTTTTGCCATCTCCTATCAATGATATCCCAAATGGGACAATACTTCTCAACTCCACCATAGATTGATCTAATGGCCTCTTTGGCCCTATCCATGCCCTCATATATGTAGCCCATTGCAGGCTTCTCCCCATCTGCAACTCGTAGGAGAACTAGTAAGGGCTCAATAAACTGCAAAGTGCAAACATGTTTCACAAATAAGTGTGAACGAAAATAAACAAATAAAAGTAAGATATGATTAAAAATTAAAACATAATAAAGAATTAAATTTTACCTTTACAATCTTGTCCATTGGTGTCCAAAACCCTTGTTCATCAAAAATGCAATCAGCCACAACAATCCCTGCAGTGCTTGTAGAAAAGGATGAGGAAGACCACTCCTCACTAGTAAACATGCGCTTTAAAGCTGCCCTTGACTGAATCAAGGATTGCATCGTGATAAAATTTGTTGCAAACCTAGTGATGCTAGGACGAGACAACTCCCTCAACCTCGTGTATTGCCTCATAAGGTTAAGCACCCATGTGTGATTGTATATAAATTTGCATATGTTTTTTGCTGCATCCACACATGTTTTGATCCATGGGAGTTTGCCAAGATCCTCCAACATGAGGTCAATGCAATGGGCGGCACATGGAGTCCAAAATATAGTAGGGTGCCTCTTCATCAATAATCTACTAGCAGCAACATAATTTGTTGCATTATCTGTCACCACTTGCACTACATTCTCTTCCCCAACATCAGCTATCACCTCCTCTATAGCCTCACATAGGTATGTGGCATTTTTGAATTGGGCAAAAACATCAATGGACTTCATGAAGACGGTGTCACCTTAAAAAATAAGCAAAACCAATTATTCAATAAATTAAAAAACATAAATCAGCCATATTAAATTATTAATCACTAAATCAAATTCAAATTTCAATTCATTGAGGGAAGTACAATTACCTCTGGAGGAAACTAGGAAATTAAGCAGCGTTCTATTTCTCCTATTGGTCCAACCATCAGTCATGATGGTGCAGCCAATCATCCTCCACTACTTGCACTGCTCCTCTAATTGTGCTTTCACATCTGCCACCTTTTGAGTCAAAAGTGGGCCCTTTAATTCATCTTCACTAGGGGCTTTGAACCCCGCCCCACATATGGTTATGGCATCAACCATGTTTTTCCATAAAGGTGACCTAAAACATGTCATAAATAAATTAATAAGTTACATAAGTATTGTAAAATGAAAAGTTTTAAGTTTTTAACTTTAAATTTGAATTTGATAATGAGATACATATAGATTCTAAAATTTAAATATAAATTTTAAAACAATTAAACGAAAAAGAATTACTTGGCTACATGGAAGGGAATGGTGTAGTAGTACCATAAGTCTACAATTGTCTTTTTTGCTGCATCATGTGCGTCCTTGTTCCAACCCATGCTCTCAAGCGATGGTTGGGAACTAGTAGTAGTGCGTGGTACAAAATACGAGTCCACCCTAGATTTACGAACTCTAGGGCCAATGCTAATACTGCCACTACCACTAGTAGTAGCAGCGCCACCAACACTAGGAGTACGCATAGGCATAGCTGATGTAGAAACAAAAGCACTAGGACGGTATGGAGGCATGGAAGAAGCATCTCCAATAGCACCAAGTCCCTGTCCAATTCCAACACTCACCAACTCCTACTTTTGTGTTTTTTTCATTTCTTTTTGCATTTCAAAAGTTTCTAATTGTACCTGTACTTTACGAACAACCTCAGGAGGTGCTCTAGTGCAACCCACTGCATCATGGGCAGGTATGTGTGCAAGATGGTATTTTAATCTATTTATGCCTCCATGATATATTGTTTTGCAGTAGTTACATTTTGCGTCTCCTCTTTTCATTCTAGGAAAGATTTCAGCATGTTTCCAAGCAGGGTCTTTTCTGACTGGGGTTTGAGACATTGTGAAAATAAAAATATGGTTTGATTTGCAAATGAATGTGGCTACAAAAGTAGGGTTTCTAAAATTATTTCAGTTGCAAGTAGGGTTTGTAAAAAAAAAATGCAAACTCAAAAAAACAATGATTTTACAAATTACAATGAATTATTTGTTAAAAAAACACAAAAAAAAATCAATTAAAATCAAACTTACCTCTTAGATTTGGCTTGGAATGCAATGCAAACTCCTTCCAATCACTAGTAATGAGCTCTCAATGCACCTCCTTGCTGGTATGAAGCTCCCCAGATAATATATGACCCTGGATTTGTCTTCAACAACTTGCCGGTTGCCCTCTCTTCTCCTCCTATTTTTCCAAATGAATGAAATGAGGTTGCTTTTAGGGCTAAGGAGATAATATAACTAAAAAATATATATAAAAAAACTTTAAGTTAATGTTTTTTTTTGGCCTTTTTGGCCTTGGCTGCGCTGGTTGCGTCCAGGGGTCGGGACTCTCCTGAATGTTGCGCATGCGGCGCGTCCGGTACGTTTGGCGCGTCCATCCTGGATGCGTCTGGACACAGCCGTGTCGGCGCTAGTGCTCCCAGGGCGCGGCCAGGGCTGCGCGGATCGCGACTCTCTGCGTCCGAGCGCTTCCGGGCGAGTCTCGTTACTATGGTTCATATAGCCCAAGTTGTCATGGTTCTTTCCTTCTTTTAATAAATGTTTTCTTGTATTGTTTAGGGCATACATATCACTTCTATTGTTAGCCTGTTGCTTTATCCTTATACTGTTTGGGGATATAATATCATAGAATAATAGTATGTACTGGGTTTGAAAGTGCCAACCTTTAGGATCAAGGGTACCAAGAATGCTAAATCTAGAGACACTCACTTTCTGTTGATAAGCTGACTTGTAAAAAATAAGGTGCATGCTAAGTGGAAAGTTTTATTCCCTTTGATCGATTGCACTAGAGTATGCTAGATATAGAAAAAATGTTTGATCATTTATTCTCCATTATTTATTTTTTGCATGTGTATGTACATGTGCCTATTTCTATTGTAATTGTTCATTTTGTTTGGGCTTATTTATACAAAATCCTTAGTATGGTTTGAATTAACTTGTACAGAAAATCTATTCACAATAAAAAGACATTTTAAAATAACCTACAACCTAATTCTTAAAAAATAATTGTTCAGGATATTTATGCTCTGTATTTTTCAGCGTCTGTAAAAGATTAAAAGACCCAAATCATTTTATGGCTGTAAAACAATCTATCAAATCCCAATTACCCTATTCAATCATGCCTGTGTCAATGTTTGCCTGTTTACATAATTTTTGTTAATGGAAAAATTTATCGTAGACACTAAGACACTAAGACAAAATCCACCCAACTTATCAGCTATGAAAAGAAATAGTCCAACAATCTTATAAAAGAGAAGTAATACTGAAAAACTCTTTAAGCTATTACAACAACAAAAATACAATGCATATGCTTTGTTTGGCAATAATTAAATGCTATTAGTCATTGAATAAAATTATTCCTCTGCACATCCTTCTAAATTTTAGGGAAAATTTTATAACATAATGGTGTTGTAACAAATTGAATCTTAGACATTAACCAATTAATCCACCTACCAAATGGCACTGTGTACTTAAAATCTGATTGTCATTTCAACATGTTATCCTATATAGCAAAATTTATTATGTTTCAAACTTTCAAGCTTTAAAGACATTAAAGGAATTTACATTAAAGTTTTATGGAGAAGAGATTCAAATTTTGAAAGTGATATAAGTTTTGTTTGATGTCATGATAACTGCTTTGCCAATTTTTCTTGATGCTTCGAATTCTATCTCTACTAAAAGTTAATTTAGAAACTTATTTTGGCCCTGACAAAAGAGTTGACTTTGATTTGATTGCTCCCATTGGCTGACATCATTGACTTACTTTGGGCATTTGTCGATATCAAAATTCAATACAACTCTTTGAAAAATGTACAACAATATAAATACTGGACATTGGAGTTGGACTATTCTTCTGGTGGTGCCCACATTTAAATAAAAATTGTTTGACAGTGTCTATTGTGTCAAGAGCTAAATATCAAAATATGTAAGCTGCAATTTAGGGCAATTAATCAAATGTTGTGGGTTTGAAACTTTCATGTGGAAGCAGTGTACTCGCCTGTTAATGTTAAACTGCTTAAATTTTATCCTTTTGGTGTTTTTCATGTTTATTTTGTTGCGTGTTGCGTTTTTAGATGAAAAGCTTTCACATCTGAATCTCTGATTAGTTTGGATTTGTTGTGTAATGCAAATAGGCCCATCACATCAGTACTAGAGCTTTGTTACATGAATATTCTTGTTTCAATTACCTTGTTACATTGTTTAACATGTCTAATTTATAATCTATCAGATAATCTTATCGCATTTAAGTTGATTTGTGTGAAATGGAAATAAAGTCAGTATGTTTAGAGAGATCAATCCTATATCTTTGCAGCACTTGACTTTGGAATTCCAAAATTTATGTGGCTTGTTGCATTGTTTAATGTGTATAATTAATAATCTATCAGGTAGTTTTGTGACATTTAAGTTGATTTTTTTCCGACGGCCGGCGATGAGTTTCCTGAGGTTGTATATGGCAATGTGGAGTTGCTAATTACGTGGGTTGGTGGTGGTGGAGTTGGTTGTCTCGATATGTGGAAGCAAAATGGTAATTGTTTGCTCGCGTGAGAGTTAATGCATCCTGGCATTGTTGTACAATGGCATGGGAGGAAGTAAACGCAATATTCACTGTTGCTATGTAGGAAAGTATATTGTTTTTGGTTGCATTGTCAAACGAGCCACTATGGTGTTGGTTTGATAGCAGAGTATCCATTTGTGGTGGACCCCTATCTGCTGATCGTTGCATGCCTGTGCATGCGACTGCTATTGTATATATACTCTATAGAAAATAAATTCTTGGTACTCAAAATTGGTGTATTTTTCATTTGTAAACCGAAAGAAGTTTTGGAAAACATAATTTGATTTTTTTTTAAATCTTTTTACAGCCTATGGTTGTTGAAAGGCAGTGACCCTTCCACATGCGACTCTCCATATGGAGGCTGTCGACCCCTCACAACCACCTTGTTAAATAAATTCAACTCTCTTTGATAATGTATTAAAATTGCAAATGGGCACTAGTCTGTGATTTTTGTATGGATTTATTTATCTTTGCAAATACACACACACACATATAATATTGTATATTTAACAATATATACAGCTGTATAAGATCTCCAATATGATTAGAATTAACCTCACTCTTGGCCTTAGCTCGCAGAAGACCATTAGAGTCGTGGCAGTTGAGGACAAAGATTCTTATGCTATATGACTCATTATGGATATTCATTATAATTTTCTTGTATGGCTTGCTTAGCCAATCTATAAAATGTATAATTATCTTCATTGATTAATTGTTATATTGATGCAAAATCTTTTTAGTTGTTACATTGAAACAAATGTAATCTAACACCCCTTTTAGTGTATGTAAATGAAATGTAACTCTTTAGTGTATGAAATTTGTAATTCATTACTGGAAACTTACTATTGTGTGATTATAGATGTTTTAATTAATAAATGCTTCACTTTCATTATTTGGAATAAGCATTGATTTTTGGGTGATTATTTTTAGTATGTGAGATTTTCATGTTTTACACTTTAATATTGGGGTAGTGGGACTACTTATTGTTCTTCAAATGTTCCTACAAAATCTGATGTCAATGATAATGATGATGAGATGATTTAGAAAACCTATATGTTGTTGAAAACTGAATTCTACCTAAAAGTGATTTATTTAGGCTCAAAAAATGAAGTCTTTAATAGTTTGTTATTAAAACAAGCTCTAAATCTCATACCTTCTACCCCTACCCAAAGTCATATTATTCCCTTTATACTCAAAAGGAGCTCAAAACACTGCATATTCCATCTATAAAGAGATTCATCAGATGATTACTATGATGCGAACTTGAAGGAGGCAGAGATTGTCAAGTTCCTCCCCAAGGGTTTTTGTCACAATCTTCTTATCTGAGAAGGCAAGGGAGGATATCCTTGAAGGTGGTCTTTAGAAATTGGGTGATTCCCCTTTGTATATGCAGAAATGGTGCCCCAATTTTAATCCTATAAAGCATGATCCATATGACAATTTGGTATGGATTTGGATGTATAATTTGCTACTTGAATATTGGGTAGAGGAAATTTTGGTAAAAATTGGAAGATCGTAGGGCATCCTAGTTCACGTGGACATGGAGATCATTGAGGGAGATTCTTATATGTATATCTGACTCAAGATTGTGGTTATAAGGAAAATCCCAAAGGAGATTCTACTATGTGTAGGTGGTGAATATTGGGTGCAGTAGGTGGAGGTGGAGGAGGAATTTTTTTATTGCACTAGGTGCAAAGGGAAGGATCATAATGTGGAAAAATGTCAAAGAAAACCAAGAAAAAGAGTGGCTTGGAGACCAAAGAAGGATTTGAGAGTGGAGCCATCTTTGGGCAATTGGGGTTTGGTTCAAAAGGTGACTACATCTTCTCTGTTGGAATCTTTGGTCACTGTAGCAACTACTCCTTGCTTGGCTATGGTTCCATATATTCCCATGGGGTTGGAGGCCTCAAGTGAGACCCATTTTGATCGAGATGAGCTCTATTAGACAATTTTGGATGGGTGCTTAGCAGTGGGGGATCTGTTCACCCTAAGATGGAGAATGAGGTGGTCTTGGGGAAGGAGTCCTTGGAGTGAGGAGGATTTCTCTACAGAGGATGAATTGGACATAATCAAGCCTAGAAGCATAAGACAATTAGCGGTTAGGTTCCTTGATAGGTTAAAGAAAGCCTAGGGTAGAAAGTCCAATAGATAGAAGGGGGAGGAAGAAGCCAGGGAGAAAGGTCTCCTAAGAATCAAGGATTTTTTGTCATCCAAGGGAGTTGAGGCCTCCCTTGGATGAAAATGAGGATTCTAACATGGAATGTCAGGGGCCTATTGGTCCCTGACAAATGATGCTTCATTAAGTGTTATTTAGATAGGAGAAAGGTGGACACCATTCTTCTTTAGGAAACAAAAATCTTTGCTCTGGAAGGGGAAAAATTCACTAATTACTATAAACCAAGAAAAGGTTCTTTTTGTGGTTTGATTGATTCAGTAGGGGGATTGGGGATTTTATGGTCCCCGAATATAGTGGACATCAATCTCACTAAGGAAAGTTTGAATTGGATGCTCAGATGGGAAAAATGTAGGCTAGCAAATCTAGAATTTCCAATTTTTAATGTTTATGGGTTGATTGGAATAGAGGAAAAAATAAAGTTGTGGAAGGAAAATTTGGCTCAGGCCAATCAATTGACTAAGGATCTGATCATTTTGGGGGGGGGGACTTCAATGCTATCCTGGATTTAAAAGAGAAAAGTGGTGGTCTACAAAAGGTAAATAGAGTGATGCTCGAATTTAGGGAATTCATCTCTGATTTATCGGCGGTGGGCTATGAGCCCAAGAATGGAGTTCATACTTGGAAAAATAAAAGGCTTGGTTTCACTAACATTGCAAAAAGGCTCAATTGATTCCTCGTAGGCTAGGCTGGTGGGGGGATGCTTTCAGCTATAGTTCCAGTATTGTTCCAGTTTCTATTTCAGATCATTTCCCAGTAAAGTTGAACCCGAAAGTGAGTGAAAAAAGAATGGGTTCACCCCCAATAAGGAAATAATCTACAACATAATCCCTACTACCGAAACGTTACACATAATTTCAAGTGAAAAAGATAAAAGAAATGCTAATCAAGTTGGATGTGAGAAATGCCTATGATAGGGTGAATTTGTCCTTCTCAAGGTATTGAAGAGGTTTGGATTTTTGCATGATTGGTGAGAAATGGTAAGGATGTGTATTTCCTCTCCCCATTACTTTTTCTCTGTTAATGGCTCTCTTTGTGGGTTTTCTAATGCCTCTAATGGGCTCCGTCAGGGAGATCCACTCTCATCTTCTCTAATTGTTATTATGGTGGAGGCACTAGGTAGGCGCATCAAAAACTAAGGATTATCGATAGGTGGAAAGGTATTCAACTGGCTATGAACATGGAGTGCATCACACATACACAATTCGTTGATGATATGATGCTCTTTCGAATCATAAAAATACAACCAAAAACATAGTTTAAATGGAGGTCCTAGGTCTAAGTGAGGACCCATGTGCCCTATGACAAATGGGTACTATGCCACTTACCTAAAGACACACATCTTCCAAATTTAAGTGTTGTGTAATGAAATTTATGAATGTCGAGTTTTATCCCTTAGAAATTACAATTAGTAAGACTTGTATTTGACTTAAAGGGGCCAATTAAGGAAAATTAACCTTAATTTTCTAATAAAGCCCTAGGTGAGTGTGAAAGTGTAAAGGTGCTCTAACACAAATAAGGCACCATTAAGTCCATTTTAATTAAAAGGGCCCTAAACTTAATGTGAATATGTACAACATATTACAACACTAAATTATGACATCATTAAGCTATTTTATTATTATTTATTCCCAAATTAAGTGTGAAAAAGAGATACTTTTTCCTACACTACATTTAGCCCCCACTTTAGTGCGAGGATGAACGCAAACACAAATTAACACTAAAGTAGACATTCAAGACACTTAATGTGTGTAGCAATGATAAGGATATCCAATCATACAATATCAAATACCAAGAAGATCAAGCCTAGACTGTCTGATCGTAGTGGAAAACATCTAAGATTTTTGATTTTGCGCTCACTCTGAGGTAGTGGAACTTTAGGCTGTCCATTAGGCCAGTCTTCTAAATGGTGGAAAATGAGAGAATCATATTAGGATCCCATACCATATCAAAGCTATCCTCCTAACAACTTTAATAAGGCACCACAAGACAAGGCAAGCCTCCACGGGCAAGCAAGGCATGCTATGCTAGGTGGCCTTGAAGAGGGTTTCAATCTCCAAAGGCTTAACAAGTTGCATTATGCTAAGAACTTATGAACAAGGAAAGCATCTATGAACAAGGCAAGGCTCCACATGCAAGAAAGGTGTGTTATGCTAGGTGGGATTGAATTTAGGGTTTGAAAAACACTCATGAACAATAATGCTAATAAAGTTTTTGTTCAAAGGGATTTTTCTTAGTTCGTGTAAGGTCTTCTTCTTAGGGAACATTGTGCCTAATGTCTCCAAGAGTAAAAGATTTACAATTTAGGGAATGCAGTGTGTCACATCATCACTAAGAGTAATGTTGTATGCTAAGAAATATCACACTCTTGGAAGACATCAAACCCAATGACACCACCAAGAAAATGATGCATCACATTATAAAAGAAAATAACACTATGAAACATTAAAAATGTCAAAATATATTATCAATGTATGGCCCCACTTTAAAGTGGTTGCTAACACCATTGTTGTGAGAAATTGCTTCAAAGTAGCCAAAGTTCAATCCTAAGACATGAGAGCTTCAATGAAAACCCCTATGCTAAGCCATATTCTTTCAAAATGAAGCTACATCATGAAAAAAGGATGGAGTGGTTGCCCCCAAAAATACATAAGGGTTCTAAAAATTTGAGGTCAGTATATATTTGCTACAATGTTGTTATAAAGCTTAGAAATGACATTATTTCCCAAATACTCATAGAACTAGAAGAATGACACATAGAGAGAGTGAAGAAAAAGAAAAGGCTTTTGGGTCAACATGGAAGAGACCTAAATGTTTCGATGCCTTGCATCATTTGGGACAAAAGGAAAACACATGGCAAGGAAAAGATAAAATGTATACGACATAGAGAAGAATGTAGATACAAATAGAGGAATGCACAAAAAGAGAGATACATCAACTAAAACAGTATGGGGGATCACATTACACATTCCACATAAAGAAAAATGGAAAATAAAACTAGTAAGCACATGGGAGTAAACTTATTAGTAGGTTGCCTGCATCCCAATCTTGATTTGTATATACAAAATGCGGATAACTAGCCAAAGGGACAACATCAAGTGTCAAAACTAGGACAAGGCTCTCTAACCCCTTTCCCCCACTAAGTACAAGACAAGGGTGAGTCGATACGAGTGATGATAATGACCTCCTTGCAATAAAATAAAATGATTTGCAATGAATGTAAAGCATGTAATAGTGAGGGTGTTAAGATCCTACAACTATTATATGGCAAGTAGCAAAATGCCTATAATTTCTATAATTATTTTGTCATAGGAATCATTAACATTGAAAGGAAGAATTTTGTTTGGATTTTATGCTTGGATTTTTGTTTTGTTAGTGGAAAGGGGTTTTTCTTGGTCAAACCCTGTTTTGGTAATCAAACCTTGAAATGAAATGAATAGGAATCAAGAATGATGAATGAAAAAAATATGATGTTACAACTCACCAAACCCTAGCAGTATGAGGATACAAACATGTATGAGATGGATCTAATGGATGTAGACCTTGACTCTTGCTTGAATATGATAGATCTTGAATGAAATCCTAGCTTGAATCTATTAGTGATCCAAATTTGCACCCCTTTTCCAAGTTGTGAAAGAACTCAACAAATTTGGAGTAACATGGGACTACTTTCAGGCTATGGGTATCCTATCATGAAAGTAGACCTTTAGATTATGTGTTGGCTCCCCTTTTGATGCCACCTGAACTAATGATTTCTTGAGGAAAGGGTATAAAGATACATGAAAATGAACTTAATTGAAACTTCAAAGGGTGATACACCAAAAACTAAGACTTGCAAACAACTTACACACAATCAAAACAATGACAAAACCTGGTTCACACAACTCATTTTTGCATGCATTCTTGTATAAATAATTTATAAGGAGGTTTTTTAGTTGAACTCTTATAAGGAAAAGGTTTCACAACTAAAAGCATTTGCATTTACTAACACAACTTATAAGTTGCAACAATACACTTTTATGCTAAACAGGTGCTTAACAATGAGACAAGACTACAAGGAAAATTTAAATTTCACAAGTTATCTGATCAACCACTAAATGCACACAATAAAACATGAAATGAGAAGACAAATATACAATATCATTGATTCAAGGTACTCACTGGTATACAGATCTATCTCTGAGTTACAATACTGCTCCTGTTGAAAAGATAACTCCAGAACTATGACTCTGCTGGAAAGAACGAACTAACTTCAACAATACAGATTGAAGTTACTTAAGCAAAAAACAAACAACTCCTTCACACAAGTCCCTCTAGAAGGTTCTGTTCGGATGCAGTAGAAAAGGCCAAAAAGAACCTTCCAAAATCACTCCAAACTATCCTCCACATGAAGCAAGGTCAAGCCAAGACCATAGTCACACTAAAAATATAACAAAAGTGCTTCCAAATAGCCCATTCCCTCCAAAGATAGTCAAATATAACCTCTCACACCTTTCTCATGTTTTCCAGTCATCATTGTATCTCCAAAAGATTTGACCCACATTTTTAGTGCTTTTGCAAAAGCACAAGACTCTATTTTGCATTTAAAATAATAATTTTATTAAGTGATTCATAATAACATCACTTAATCAAATTATTTTACATTTAAAAAATAATGCAAAATAAGAGGCCCCACCACCTCCTTGGATTACATCAACATTTGACTTATAAATAACATTAAATAAAGTGATTTGAAAACCACTTAAATAATGTTTCACAATTGATAAATTGCAAAATAAATGATACACTAAGGCACATGACTGGTTTTCAAAATGTAACACAAAGCAAAATTTCCCATCTTTGTAAATGCAACATAAGACAAACATGCCTAAGGAATAATAATTAATATCCAAGCCCACATAGCATTAGTTGTATTTGGAATTTTTAAAACACAAGACAAAAATACCTTGGTCGGCCTCCATAGGGTTTCTAACCATAAACTCAGAACAATGGGAAAAAAGAAAAAAAACCTTCATTTTCCATCGAACCTTCTGGAGAGTTCCTTTGTCGCCATGGGGTTTTGATGGGTGCACTGTAGAATGACTTTTATGGTAGAATTATTGACAAATTCTTTTGATTTCCACTAGAAACAGAGAAGTGAGTGTTTTTTGAAAAAAATTTGGCTTTTTTCACCATTTGCAAGCCATTTCATGTATTAAGGCTGCAACCATGAGCATTTTTTGATGCAAATTTGTTGCTCCATTTTTTCTGTGAGTTATTTGTTTGTTCTCAATGAACATGATTGAAGGTTTTTGAAGCTCAAATGGAGGCTTTTTCAAGAGCAAGATGTTTTCATATTTTATGAAAAAAAAGCCAGTTGAGCTTATATAATCTCACTTTAGACATATACCTCCATTTTTTCTGCAAATAAATCTCATTTCAAGCTCCAACCATTGTGAAGATGATGCAAGTTTATATTTTCTCTTTGTATTTGAATCTTAATGCAAAAACCCCAAGTGGGTATGTGATTTTGTGAAGAAAATCTAATTTTTAGGCCGCGACCATGAAATAATGCATTGGTTTTTTTATATTTTCTGTTCATTTTGAATATCTCCATGAAATATCTCTTTTACCATCTCTGTATTTGTAATTTTAAAACAAAATAGCAAGTGGGTTTCTAATATTGTGGAAAAACTGATTTTTTTCAGGCCGCGGCCATGGAAAAATGAATTGGGTATTCTCATTCCTCATTGAAAAAATAACATTTTGCACACAATTGGAGGGAAAAAAAACCCTCAATATTCTTTGTATTCCACATTTAAAAAAAAAACCGAAAGTTGGTTTTTCCACTTTATGAAGAAAAACTACTCCAAATAACCACAACCATAAAGGAGTGAAATGGGTTTTAATTGTATTTTACTTCTCCTGAAATGGGGTTCAAAACCTATTATGTGGCTCATTCTGATTTTTTCTCTTATTTTCTGCAAGTCATAGAGGGTCTTTATTATGCAATTTCTGTCTTTTCTTCCAAGAAAATCAAAATTTTGTAGCATAGACTATTTCTAGACTTGTATAAGCAACACATTCTTAATTTGCAGTGAAACACATTTTGCTCAAATCCAATAGCACAGTTTCTTGTCTTTGTACTCAGAATGTTGATATCTTTTTCCAATGCTTTCAAATGTTCAAATGTTGGTATCTTTTGTGAATCACATCTCCTCCAAATAGTCCTTTGTAATGATCATGCATGGGGCTGCTCCATTAGAATACACTATGTTGTCCTTTCATGAGAGCTTTTCATGTTGTCTTATTATTGGCACTTGCATGGTACAGTGACTGTACATACTCTTGTTGTGAGTCTTTGATCAAGACAAATTTTTTTCTCTAGGTTTCATTGAACCTCCTTCATTTCTATAGATGATTGTCCACCTTTTAGAACTCTTTATAGTGTGTGTGTTGATTGAGAGGGAACTTTTATAGTTTCCATATGGAGATGAAAGAGAACCATTCTCCATGAATGTTGATAGTAAAAGAGACCTGACCTCAGTGTACCTACTCCATTTAAACTTGAAAATGAAAAGGACAAATAGTGACAAAACTCAATGTACCCCTTTCTTCTTATCATAACACTTTGGCATGAAAACTTCATTAAATCATACGCTACTCTTGCTGATTTCTTTTCATTTTCCCAATTTGGATGCTAGAATTCTGTTATTGCTATATCAATACACATATCCAACTCTTTTGTTGGGCATCCATCTAAAATTCTCCTACTTGCATTTTCATACATGATTGTGTGGTTGTTCTTTTGTACGACTAGCTGCTCCTTATTTTCCTTATAACACACATGCCTTATCCTTAAATGAAAGGAATTAGGGCTCATTGAAAGACAACAACCCACTTGACCATTTGAAAAATAACTTGATACATATGAAAAGAAAGATGCTTATCTCAGACACAAAACAAAGCATGTTCAATACCTTTTTCCATCAAATTGAGTATCTTTCACTATTTGGTCCTTCCTATATGGTTACTTGATGCATGTGGTAGCTATTTGATTGTATCCTTCATTTGTTCACTATCTTACACCACTTGTTAGTTTATCCTCTTGATTTTTAGTGTCTCCTTCCAATGCTTTCAAATGTTCAAATATTGGTACCCTTTGTAAAACACATTTCCTCCAAAATGGTTTTTGTAACGATCATGCTTGGGCTGCTCCACTTGTTCATTGTTGTTTGGAATGTATTGAATTCAATGTGACTTTTATTATCATGGTTGTAGCTAATGTAGATGGATCCTTCATTTGAATGTAATCTCAATCTTGCATTGATATTAGTCACAACCACTAATCTTTGTATTGCTTAATCTTGCTTGAAAAGATGGAAATACGTGAGTGCATGGCTCTTTGAGTTCATGGAGACTTGTTGTATCTTTACATCATTTTGCAATGAATGTCCACATGAAGTGTTTGAAGCAATATTTCTTAACCATTCCCTTTGGGTTGTGCCTATTATCTCAATATCAGTGTTCTTTTTCTTTATCTTTGTATCTATGCTTACAAGGAGTTGTCTTCATCTTTATAGACTTGTAGGATTCTCTTCAATTGAGTATGCCATGTTTTAATATGATGCTTCTATACGTGCTCATTTGATAAAGGCACTAAGCTTGAAGTACTGCCTTTTTGATGCACGATGATTGTTAATTTTCATTGCTTTTGACTGCATTGATTTGAAGCTTAGTGGTTGTTCCTTGCATCATGACTACTCCAACATTCATGATTTATCCCTAACAATTGTTTGCTGCCCCTTGAAGTTTCTTACTTAGTCTTCACAATAATCTAGGTCTTTTTGATCTTTGTGCAACAAACTAAAACATCACACCCTCCTCATCCCTCAATTTTCACTGTAGCTATCCTTCATGAGATGTGACATGCATTGTTGTTGTCCTTTAGCATGAGATCATTGTTGTTGTCCTCATTATTCCCTTAGGACTGCCCTTTACTAACTTGTCAAATATTAAAAGCCACTATCATTCCTTTTGTTTTAATCCCACTAGGCAAGCATATGTCATTTATGATGGTGACTTGAAATCTCACAATCCTAAGTAATGTGTGCTTGTTCAATAGGATTGAAGTGAGATGAATTGAACTGTCTTTCATGCAACAATACATGACTGTCCTTGTTCTTATTTGTTGCCCCATATGACATGATGGTTTTAGACAAGAATTGATATCTTCTCCATTATTTATGATGGATGCATAATTGAAATTGATGCATCTTTAATTGAACTTGATGCATCTATAATTGAAAATGATGCATCTGGGTATGTGCAAGATCATGATTGGCCAAAAAGTGGCAATATGATGGGTATGTGGCTGACGATTATTTTTACCCAAAATTGATTTAACGAAAAGGGTTTTTAAAGGAGATTCTTAACTTTCCACCAATATAAATTATGCTTCACTTTGAATTTAATAAGTAATTATTATTCATTTTCTATTCAAATTACGACTAAAGTCTTGATTGATAAGCTGATTGAAAAAAATCTATAGCTTTCAAACGGTATCACATTTTTTGAATCCAAAATATGCGCCACATTATTTGCTTTTCATACTATAGGATTAAAAAATGAAAAAATGAATTTCATTAAGTTTTGACCAAGTTAAGGTGGTTAGACATACAAATTTTTTATATTTTTTAAAAGTTGTAATAAAAAAATAATAATTAATTATTTACTTGGAAAAAAATTACAAAAAAATGCATCACATCGTACATGAGTCCTCTACTTATATATAAAATATTATAAAAAATATTATCATTTTATTGTGGTTAGGGTGGTCCAGGACACCTACTTATTTTTTCCCTGAAATTTAAGTACTACTACATTGAAATTTGAAATTTTCACCTAATAGATTTTTTGTTTTGTTTAAACAAACCTAGTAGTTTAGAAACTACATTAAATTTTCTACATATTCTATTCTTACATTTTTTTGAAATAATATAGATAACTTATTCAAATTTTTACGTCAAGTTGCCTAACTCTGATTTTTCTAATTTTTTTTGCCACTTAAGGGCTTGTTTTTTCCATGATGATCTTGCACATACCCATCTATAATTGAACTTGATGCATCACATAAAACATTTTCTCCTTTAATAAAATGGATCTTGGGTTCACTTAAGAAGATTGAAAGACATATCCAACAAAATTATTGCCCCTTTTGGCATGATGGTAGCCTATTGATTGATTCATTGTGAAAAGATGAAGGGTGACTTTTTTGATAGTTCACATTATTTATTGCATATTTTGAATCTGATAATGAAATTTGATCAACTGGTGTGATTCCATATTGATTTAATGCACCAAATCTATGTTTATCATTGATTTGATCAAGTTGCTCAATTTTCTATACCGCCTAAAACATAAAAGGGAAACATGTTCTGCTCAACCCTCGTGGGAGCCACATTTTACTCCACATGTTGTAATTAGCTAAATCAGAACAATAACAAATACTTGTCCTAAATCTGCACAAGTAACAAACTAGTTAGATAAACAAAACATATCATAGGTGTGTTTGATCACTCTTTCCTTTTTTTCCTATACACTTATGGTATGCTGTCTATTTTAATGCTTATGGACATCAGATTAAACATTTATGGATGTTTTGCACATATTTTAATCAGTGACCATTCATTGCTCTAACAACACTCTTTTTTAGATGTAAGAAACCTAGGAATGGTGAGGAGAGAGTCAAACAGAGCAGGGCAAGCGAGGAAGACCGAGATGATGCAGGACAAGGCCAACAAGATTCATCATTCCACTAGACAATGACAGGTCCCTTTTCATTTTATGTGCATTTCCTTTTTATCTATAAGCGTATAGTCTTTTCTTTATGAGCATTAGACTAGTTAGTCCCTCATCTTGTGAGGGCATTATACACTTATGATCATCAATAAAGATTACATTTTCAATACATGTTGGTTCTCTTTCTTATTTGTCTACAATTACAAAATTGGAATAATGCAATCCATTTTGACAATCTCCTTTATGCACATTAATGAAATTTAGCAAAAAATGATGTATCTTTTAATGTTTAAATGCAAAACAAAATAATAAGTTACCTAATTTAGTAGGAAGCAAAATTAGGTAACATTTTTGGTGACATGTACTATATGTTTGCTTGCTAAACATCTTGACTAGTTGCCCGAAGCTTATCCATTGGGTATTAAGTCATCAAAAAACTTACAAAACTTAAAAATAGCCTTGTATGTTGTTGTAACTCACTAGACCAGCATGAGACACCTTGGAAACTTATTCAAAACATAATAGAAAAAAAAACAAACTACCTAACAGTGAAAAATAACACTTAGGGAAAACTAAAAAATGCATTCTAACTAATGTGTAGTAGCACTTAGAGGAAATAAAACCTACTCTAATTTATACAAGGTAGATCTAGATCACACCTAAAAAAAAAGTTTGAGGTGTATCCCATCGACTAGGATAGGCAGATTTTCAACATCCATTGTTGATAATTGAAAAGCATTGTTCTCCTTGCACTCGGTAATGACAAATGGGCCACTCTACATACTATCAAAATTAGCGTGCTTTTTAGGCTAGCTCTTTAACTCATCCCACTTAAGTACAACATCTCCTTCTTTGAACACCCTAGGTGTTGCTCTTTTTTCAAAAAAAATCTTTGTTTAGAGTTGATGCAGTTTCATTGTTTTCATGGCTCTATCTTTTATTTCATCTAGCTCCATGAGCTATGCATATCTGATAACCATTGGATCTTCTTCAAAAATTTCAAGCCAATTCATTATATCAAGAGCTGAAAGCTCAACAGATAAAGGTAACCTTTCCTCTTTACCATACACCAACATATAAGGGGAATTTCCAATGGATATTTTTGGAGTTATTCTATCTACCCACAAGGAAGATTTCAACTTGTTGTGCTAGGTTCTTTGGTTATCCTCCAAAATCCTCTTGATGATTCTAATCAGATTTTTGTTAGTTGATTCTGCCAAACCATTACCTTGAGGGTAATAGTTTGATGATGTATTCAAGTGAATAACATTATTGACAGCCTAATCACTCACTCTTAATCCAATAAACATCAAAGCATTATTATAAATGATTGATTGAAGTACCCTAAATCTAGTTACCAAATCATCATAAAAATTTAAAATAACAATTTCATTGGCTTCTTTCAAGGCCATTACTTTAGTCCATCTTGTAAAGTAATTGGTAGCAGTAAGTACCCACCTATAGCTTTCACTTGAAGGTGGGTTAATGAAACCTATGAAATCAATGCCCCATCTCATGAAGGAATATTCTACTTGAATGGGCTGTAATGGTAAAGTTGGCAACCTCTCTTTGCCTACAAAAGTGACACATTTTACACACTTTCTCACCCAAGCAGGGGAATCTTTAAACAAGTTTGGCCAATAATAGCTAGCTCTCATTATGTTCCATGCATTTGTTCTTGGGGGACACTCATGCAACACTTTATCTACTTGATGTTGATCAATACACCTTAAAAGTATACCATTAAGGTCTTTTTTGAAAATAATGTTACTAAAAAACACATAAGGGATGGATTGTAGTTTGAAATACCTCTGCTTGGCTTTATCCAAATTTGGTGGACACTGACTACTTTGTAAAAAATGAGTCATGTATTGCACCCAACCTACACTTGTTGCAGGTGCATCAACTGTAAGTTCATTAACAACAAACAAAACCACCTCTGTTTCTGCCTTTTCTTCACTTTTAGGTCCTATAGTTAGTTGTTCACATAGCCTCTTACCCCTCACAAGATTTGTTACCTTGATTTCAATTTCATGCTCCATGAACTTTGTAATCCACCCAACCCTCTTTTCATTTAGGTCCTTTCTTAACAAGAACTCCTTCACATTAGGGTGAACAACCATTAAATGTATTTTACTATTAGAAATCAGAGGTTTAAACTTTTTTCAGACTTTTGACGGAAACAAGTACATGTTTTTCTACAAAAGTATATCTTTGTTCATAATATTCTAAACATTGAATGAAAAAGGCAATAGGTTGTTCTAGTCCAACATCATTCTGTTGTACTAGCATAGCTGAAATGATATCAATGCTACCAAAGACATACAAAATGAAGTCTCTTGAAAAGTCTAGGTTTACCAAAGTAGGAGTTGCTGATAAGGCCTCCTTTATAACTTAAAACTGTGCTTGGTCTCTTTGGTCCAACTGAAACTTTTATTTTTATTTAACATGGAAGTTAGTGGTTTCAAAAGATTAGCAATATTAGGAATAAACCTCCTAACAAAGTTAATTCTACCAAGAAAACTTTGCAGCCCCATTTTATGGCTGGGTAAAGGTAGATCCAAAATGGTACTTAATCTTTCTGGATCAATGGTGATCCCTTGTTTTAACACTATATGTCCTAGGATCTTTCCTTCATGGATAGAAAAGATGCATTTTTTTGGGTTGAGGGTGTGACAGATTTTGCGGACCCAGAATGCTTAGTCTCTTCCTAGGATCTTCCACCTAGAAAGAGAGAGATTTAGGGGCTCCAAAATACTTATGCACATTCAAATAGGGATGTATGCAATATGATGTTATGTAAATGAACTAATCTAAGTGCAATTGACTGATTGAAATGATCTAAAATGAATGCAAATATGCAAATCAAGCTATGTTTGAAAATATAGTGTGATATTCAAACAACTATGAAATATGAAGAAATAGAAAGAAATATGCAAAAAAAAGGTATAGGGTCAAATATAAATGCACCTGGATGTTGTGTGAGCTTTCTGGAGTGTTTGAAATGATCAAAATTTCTAATTTTTCACAATGGGACTCATTCGCCAAGGGTGGCGAATCAGTCCTCCGACTATTGAAAAAGTGTCAAGACCTGATTTCTAATAGCTAGGAATTGATTTTTGACAAAATGTATACTTCCAGATTTTAGGTGGAACTCATTCGCTAAGGGTGGTGAATCAGTCCTCCCCAAGATTTCTAAAAAATTAAGAGTCAACATTGTTGTACCAGACCTGGAAATGGATGAATATGAGGTTACCAGAATCAATCCTATAGAAAATGGGCTGAAAGTCACTCAAATTATTTGGATAGATGAATTGATTTGAAGAGCCTAGTTGACTTGAATTCCACTTTTCAACACCTTTAGACCTATTAAATCTACAAAACAAGGTTGCAAATACACATGCACAAAGGGGAAAAATGTTGGTGGGTTAGTGAATAGGGGTTTTCCTTGGTCAAACCCCACTTTGGTAATCAAACCCAATAAAGATAAATGAAATGAAAAGGAAATGATAAATGAATAACATGAAAGTATTTCAAACTTATCAAATCCTTGATCTTGTAAATTTGAAATAATATCTATGGTTGCTCCAAAGTGCTTGAAAGTGCTTGAATTGATGATGCAAAGTGATTAATTGCTTGAAGATTGAATGCTTGAATGAGGAAATGACTTGGATGTGTTATGGTTATGTAAAATGAGGTGAATATCACATATTTATACAAATATTATGCCTTAGTATCCATTTATACCTCATCACAGGCTGACATGAAGTGATTTTGAGTAAAATCTTGAAAGAAATTTTGATTTTTTTTGAATTTGGGGCCAAGGGGGACTCATTCGCCACCCTTGGTGAATGAGTCCCACCTGGAACCCATAGCCAAGTGTCAAAAATAATGTCATGTTTAATGTTTTTTGTTTGGATAGGACCCAAAAATACACTTAATATAAACATATGAGGGCATAAAGAGATAAAATAAAGCATGAGAAAGGTGTAAATAGTGAAAATATGCCTAGAAAAGCGTGAAATATTATTACAATACTTTAGAATAGGAATTTTTAATGAGTGAAAAGGTGGTTTTTAGGTGAATTGCATTAAACAAAGTCTAGAATAATGTAAAAAATTCTTACAACACTTCACAACACCTTCACAAGATGTTATTCTTTGAGTTTTAGCTCCGAAATAAGCATGTTCAAGCCAAGATACATCATAAAATCAAAGCAACATAGCTCCAACACTATGAAACAAGACCTAAAAGACCATGAAAATGACAAGGCACCATTTTTCGATGACACATTTAACCCCCACTTTAGTGAGAGACACTTGCTTTCTCACACTAAAGTAGCCATGAACATCAAGAAGATGGTTCAAATGCACTCATACTAGCAAGATGGAATGCAAAAAACAAGAGGGATGATCAAGCCCCCAGGATGAAGATCCCATGAAAAATTGAACAAAAGGACAAAGGAACACACAAGTGTTGAAAGGAATTGAATGAAGCTTCGATCATCAATCCAACTAGTTGTGAAAAGAGATCTAGGTTGATTGTTTGAAAAAGATTTGAAAAAGAAAGAATGTGTATACTCACTTTGGGGCTATGGAACTAGTTGTCTGCGGGGTGAGAAAGCCCAAAAAGTAAGATAGATTCGCTAGTTGGTATGCAATCACAAAAAAACAAAAGTGGCTATGGGGAAAAGTCATGCAGCTAGTTGGGCTTCCTTATCAACCATGCTAAAGCTATACTTGTTCGATAAATTTAATAAGGCGCCACAAAGCCAAAAAAAATGAAAATGTTGGTTTAAGTTTCATAAGAAAAATAGAATGGCACCACATGCATGCAAGTTGTGTTATGCAAGATGGCCAAATGAGAATGCAATGTATAAAATTTTTATGTGTAAAATGTTCAAAGGAGTCTTGTTCAGTTTATGCAAGGTTAGTCACTTAGGGAACATTGTGTCTAATGTCTCCAAGAGGACCAATCAAATAATAGTATATTCACAACTTAGGGGATGCAGTGCGTTGCATCAAACCACCAAGAGGAATGCAATATGCTAAGAAAGATCACACTTATGAAGGAAATCATACCCAATGTCATTCAGAAAGTGATGAACACATCACGCAAATGACAAGGCTTCACTAAGAATGCAAATGAAATAATGGTAATGTATGTCCTCCACTTTAAAGGAATTGCGACACATCGGTCTGTGAGCAATGATTTTAAAGTAGAGAAGAAAAAGACAATGTAAAAGGAAAACAAAACATAAGAGCCAACCTAGAAAGCTCTATGAGAAGTCATATGTTTCAAAGTTAGGTTACATCATGTCAGAAAATAAAGCACGCGAAACACATAAGGGATCTATGGATTTGGGGTTAGTATGTTCGTTGCTGCAATGTATTTTGATAAAAGAGTTCAGAACTGTCATCATTCCCCAAAGCATAGAGAGTTGGAAGAATGACACAAAAAGAGAAAAATCAAAGGAAAAAAAAAGTCCGTTTTGATTCAACATGGAAGAGACATTGTGGTCTTAACACTTTGCATCATTCTCAAAAGGGAAAAACAAGCGAAAAGACAAAAAAGAAAAGTGAGAAATCTTTTGGGTCAACATGAAGGAGACATTTCGGTCTCAATGCCTTGCATCATCCCCAAAAGGAAAACACAAGAAAAGACAAAGGAAAAGAGAAAAAAAAAGGAAAAAGGGGGGTTTTGGGTCAACATAAAGAGACATAGGGCGTCTCAATGCTTCGCGTCATCCCCAAAAGGAAAACACAAAACAAAAATGAAAAGAAAGAGATAAAGACCTTGTGGGTCAACATGGAAGAGACATTCTCGAGCACCACGGTTCCATTTAATTCAATTTTGAAATTGCTGAGGTGTAAGAGAAGATTGAGGCATTATAGATTTGTCTATTTTCAAAGTGGGAAAAATAAAGGAAACCACATAAGAAGGATCAACCACTTTCTCTTTTGCTTTATATACTTGTTTGGTTTGAGGAGGCTAAAGAGGGTTTGTGTTAGGTTCCCTTTGTCATTTAAATGATGTTGGGGACGGGTCTAGAAGGATTTTTTTGAAGTTGTATTGTTTTGTTGAATGTATTGCTTAGGTGTAATCATGGTTTCATCTAAGACAAGAGGAGTGGAAGTGGGAAAATATACATTATGAAGAGATAACTCAAAAATATTTTTGGCTTTAAATTTTTGATAAGAAATGTAAAAGAAGTCCCTTCGAGGAGTGATAGGTTCGATGGGTGTAGGCCAAAAGGTTTCTAATGAAAAGTTACCTTTGGATGATAAAGGATTAAATCCACTATTGTGTATGGTGACTACCTCATTGCCATGCGAAAAATTTAAGCACTTGTGAATGACTAATCGGACCAATTTCATTGAGTGAAGCCAAGGAAGGCCTAGCTGTAAATGAAATTGGTTGGATTATGGAATATTAGAAAATGCCACCTCCAAAGTCTTAGGTCCTATGTGTAAGGGCAGTATGATTGATCCAATCATAGGGCATGCAAAACCATGATGTGTTTTGATCCATGTAGTCGATGGATTATAATTATCTTGATATAGCTCATGTAATACTAGAAATTATTTTGTGATCAAATTCTCACCACAAGTGGGATCTATTAATATCCCATTAGTAGGTTTATTAAAGATTCTGCTAGCTATGTAGAGAGGACCATCATGAATTTTTTGTAGTATGTCTTTAGTAGAAAAAGTAATATTAAGAGATTTAGTGGTTTGGACCTTATGAGGGACAACATCTATCGCACTCACAAGTTCATCCACAGGATTAACTTGGGTAACAGGGGAGGTGCATCAAGTTGCTCATTGTGTATCAACAATCATTACGTCAGGCTTGGAAGGTTCACCAACTTTGACGAACAAGGTAGTATGTTTAGGCATAGGCTTGGTGAAATTTTTTAGATTTTGGTTGGGGGGTGCAACAAAATTATATCCTTGATCATTAACACCCATAATGGTAAATTCAATCGAATCAATGAGGTATTGAACTAGATGTTTAAGATGCTTGCAATGTTCAGTGTCATGGCCATTTTGACGATGAAAATGACAATAAGCATTAGGCTTGAAGGTAGGAGATATGGGTTGATTAGGATCAAGTGGTTGAATAGGTGGTAAGGTAAGCATGCATTTTTGGATGAGTTGATTCATTGTTTGATGGAGGGTGTTAGGTAAAGGCATGAAATGTCTATTTGGATCGCCATATTAATAAGGTGCAACTATTTTAGAGGCGGCCATTGAATTTTGAACTTGTGTAGTTGGTTGTGGTTGGGATGAAGGAGGTGAATTAAATTGTAAGAAGCCTCAGTTAGGTTTGCAGAAATTTTGTGTGTTGTTTTGGTGTTGATTGTTATTTTTTAGTTTTGTCCAATTGGCTAGAAGTGGATTTTGACTCACGACTTGAAACCGAATTTTGATACTCACATAAGGTTGTGCACAAATGCATGAATGAAGGAAATTTCATCATAGTAAGCTTATCTTGAAGACTTATGCACAAATTAAATCAATAAACATCTTCTATAGATATGCATCTAGAATTTGGACATCAACTTGAGTGTACAAGGATTGGTATAGAGAGATGAAATCAATTACTTTTTCGTCAGGGTTCTGTCTACATCGCATAAGGTCAACCATTGTATTTTTAGGTGTCATGTGCACTTGAAAGTGAGTAAGGAAGGATCCCACCAATTCATTAAATGAACGGATGGAATGATTGGGAAGTTAGAAAACCATTCTAAGGTAGTATCTTTCAAGGTCCTTGGAAAAAGTTTTGTTAAAAGTTTATCAAGGAAAAAGTCACAACACAAGGCAGTAAAAGCATTGACATGGTTGATAGGATCTGATTTTCCTCCATATTTCTCAAATCTCAACATTTCTATCCCTTGTGGAAAGGGTGTATGTAACATTTCTAATGATGAGGGGTTGCTACAAACAAGATATGTGGGTGGAGTAGCTTGAGCTTGAGTAATGGTGGCAAGTTAGTGTTGCATGGATGAAACTATGTTAGGGAGTTGTGTCATAAAGGGATTAAGATAATGGGGTTGAGGTGGAAGGGAAAATGGTGATGGAGTGTAAGTGACATTAGGGGAAGTGGAAGGGATAATATGGGGTGTGAAAGTGGTGGAAGGAGGTTGTAATGCCACAACAGAGGTAGGAATGCTAGTGGAAATCGGGGTAGCTATATAGTTGGAGTGATGTTTAGTGGTATGGACTTGCGGATTGGTATAAGTTGGGATGAAAACTATGGTTGAAGGAGGAGGAACTTGAGATGTTCCTTGGGTGACATAAATGTTTGTTGATGGGGTATTAGAAGAGGCATGTTTGTTGTAGATGTCAGCTATTTGTTTTAGAACTTGCAAGCCATCATCACTTTCAGTTAAGCGATGAAGGTTATCAATAGTAGGTATGGAAGTGGTGGAAATGTTTTCAAGTGAAAAATATTGTTGTAAATGTGCAAAATCCTCATGAATGTTAATAACCTTTTCTTTCAAGAGGGATTTTTTTTTATTGTCAACATGCATAGGATGGAAAGGGGAAGGCATGGAAGTGGTATTTTCAGGGTTTAATGTACCATTTTCCATACCAAGAGTAGGAGCTCGTGAGATCCCAAGGTCCACAACGAAATTACTATCACAGGATGCCATGAGTCTAGAACTTATTCTCACTAAAGTATTATCAATAGGACACCAAACACTCATGAAAGTACCACAAGGAAGGGTGTATGGAAAGAAAAGTTGATCAAAGAATGTAAATTGCCAAAAATAGAAAGTCTGCTAACTATAACAGAAGTGCAAATACAAAAAAATGAAATGCAGGAATATGCTAGAAATAGTGCAAAATTAATGTTTGAAATATGCTTTTTAGAATGCAAAAATAGACACAGAATGCAGAATTTCAGTTTTTTCAGCGATGTTGAATGCAAGAATGAAAACTAGATGACTTGTCACTAATGCAAAATGAAAGAATCCTAAAATGCAATAACAATTCAATGGCTTAATTGAATGCCAATGAAAACTAAGATGGAAAATATGAATGCAATTAGAAGTTTAAAAAATTTCAAAAGTCAGGTTCACCAAAATGTGACATAGATTTTGGGTACCTGAAATGCTTAGTCTCTTCCTAGGATCTTCCACCTAGAAAGAGAGATTTAGGGGCTCCAAAATACTTATGCACATTCAAATAGGGATGCATGCAATATGATGTTATGAAAATGAAATAATATAAGTGCAATTGATTGATTGAAATGATCTAAAATGAATGCAAGGATGCAAATTAAGCTATGTTTGAAAACATAGTGTGATATGCAAACAACTATGAAATATGAAGAAATAGAAAGAAATATGCAAAATAGAAGGTATAGGGTCAAATTTGAGTGCACCTAGATGTTTTGTGAGCTCTCTAGAGTGTCTGGAATGATGATCAAAATTTCTACTTTTTCACAGTGGGACTCATTTGCCAAGGGCAGCGAAGCAGTCCTCCAATGGTTGAAAAAGTGTCGGGACCTAATTTCTGACAGCTGAGAATTGATTTTTGAAAAAATGCAGATTTCTAGATTTCAGGTGGGACTCATTCACCAAGGGTGGTGAATCAGTCCTCCCCAAGATCTCTAAAAAATTAAGAGTCAAAACTACTATACCAGACCTGGAAATGGCTAAATATGAGGTTACTAGAATCAATCCTGCAAAAAATGGGCTGAAAGTCACTCAAATTGCTTGGATAGATGAATTGATTTGAAGAGCCTAGTTGAATTGAATTCCACTTTTCAACACCTTTAGACCTGTTCAATCTACAAAACACGGATGCAAATACACATGCACAAAGGGGAAAAATGTTGGGGGGTTAGTGAATGGGGGTTTTCCTTGGTCAAACCCCACTTTGGTAATCAAATCCAATAAAGATAAATAAAATGGAAAGAAAATGATAAATGAATAATATGAAAGTATTTCAAACTTACCAAATCCTTGATCTTGTAAATCTGAAGTAATGTCAATGGCTGCTCCAAAGTGCTTGAAAGTGCTTGAATTGATAATGCAAAGTGCTTGATTGCTTGAAGATTGAATGCTTGAATGAGTAAATGACTAGGATGTGTTATGATTATGTAAAATGAGGTGAACATCACATATTTATACAAATATTGTGCCTTAGTATCTGTTTATACCTCACTCTAGATCGACATGAAGTGAATTTGAGTAAAACCCTGAAAGAAATTTTGAAATTTTTTGAATTTGGGGCCAAGGGGGACTCATTCGCCACCCTTGGGGAATGAGTCCCACCTGGGACCCACAACCAAGTGTCAGAAATAATGTCATTTTTAATGTTCTTTGTCAGGATAAGACCCAAAAATACACTTAATATAAGCATATGAGGGCATAAAGAGATACAATAAAGCATGAGAAAGGTGTAAATAGTGAAAATATGCTTAGAAAAGCATGAAATCTTGTTACAAGACTTTACAAGACTTTAAAATGAGACTTGTTAATGAGTGAAAAGGTGTTTTTTAGGTGAATTGCATTAAATAGAGTCTAGAAGAATGTAGAAATTTCTTACAACACCTCTCAACACTTTCACAAGAAGTCGTTCTTTGAGTTTTAGCACCGAAATAAGCATGTTCAAGCCAAGGTACATCATAAAATCAAAGAAACATAGCTCCAACACTAGAAACAAGACCTAAAATACCATGAAAATGACAAGGGGCCATTTTTCTGTTAAGAATTGTGACTCAAATTTATTGACTTGTTTACTTCCTGGAGCAGTTCTATTTTGCTCCTTCATCGGCCTGGGTTAAGTCGCTAGTTTTCTAGTTTATGTAACTGAAGTTGCGGGGTTTCAAAGTTTTATAACCTCTCGACTTAGCGACTATGGAGGGAAGGTTACTTCCTTTTTTTGTCAGCTCGTTACGGGTTTCGGGAACTTTGTAACCTACGGCTTGGGGTTTTGAAGTTTAGGTTTTGAGCGATGGAGCGATCGCTTTGTTGGAAAGTTGTGGGTTCTGAGAACTTCATAACCTCTAACATGAGGTTCTATAGTTCGGTTCTCCAGTGATATAGCAACTTGGATCTCGACAGATGTGGGGACCACTTGGAGTTAATATTTAAGTCTTTTCTGTGAGACTTGTTGAGAATATTGTAGATTCCATTTTGATGTTGCGGAATTGCACAAGCAGTGGACGCGTGTCTTGGTGGATCCCTCACCACGACAAGTAGAATATGAAGGAGTGTTGACAGTTGGAAAGCGATGGTTGGTTTCCAACTGCTGATGGATGTGGGACCCAATAGGATGGTGAATCATGTCAAAGGCCAATAGGTGGTGATGATGTTGACCTTCGTTGAAGGAAAACAATGAGTTGGAAGAGACTATTTGTTGTCTGAGACAGGTTGACAGTTGATCTAATTGAAGAAAATGAACCAAACAGTTCTGAGTTAGGATAAAGTTGTTATACATGATTGTTCGTGGGTTGGTTAGAGAAAGAATACTGTCCTGAAGGAGGAGAGAACACTCTCCCTCTGTGATTCGATTGTGAAAATTCTCTCTCTATGTGAATCTGCACTATATACTGTGTGAGAGTATTGTAATAGTGTGAAGGTTGTAATGGATTGAGAGGTTGATCAGAGAAATATAAATAAAAAGGGAGAGGGAATTAGAATAGGGTTGTTTTCCATTTCACTCCAGAATGAAACAAGGTGTAATCTCTATGAAAAAGGCTATGAGCTTGAGATTGTATTGTAACTCTCTTTGTTGCTAAATAATACAATGGCTCAGATCTTTTGGAGTGTGGGATTTTTTACCCAAAAGGGTTTTCCCCACATAAATCTGTGTGTTCTAATCTTTTGTACTGTCTTTCATGTTTAATGGTTTTGTTTGTTGAATCTATTTATGCAAGTTGTTGAAACTAAATTTACATGTGATTCTCTTAGAAAGATTAATGTGGGAAATGAACTATGTTTGATTCCGCTTTGTGACATAGTTGTATGTGTTCTTGAGGCAATCTATTTGAAATTAAAGTTACCGAAGGCACTACTATTCTTGGAGGTTTCTCTGACATGACAAAATTTTCCCAACAAGTGGTATTAGAGCCTTCTTCTGGTTGCCAATTCTGGGTATTTCTCTTGTGAAGATTTCTTAGTCTTTTAGGCTTGAGGAAATCTGGAGAAATTGGCTGACGTATTGATCCTTTGGTGAGTGGAAGTCTTGTAGTATTCAGAGACAACACGTAGTTTGAAGGATGGTGAAGATGGAGTTGGTTTCTTGGCAGTAGTATAAGCTTAATGTATAAGGTGGATTTCTTTGCTTCTTGGTTGATTTGCAGCAAAGATTTCATATTGGGTGTCTATGTGAGAGGCTCCATGGTGATATGGAGAAGCTTGGGTTGTGTCTCAGTCATGGAAGAGAGTGCTTATGTTGGGTGGTATTTTCTGGTGTTGGAAGGTATTATATTCTGTTAACCTCGAATATTGAAGGCTATGGAGTTAATCATTAGATAGTTTGAAAGCTTCTGGAATAGCCTATCTCTTTCTTGGATGCATGTGCATATTGATGGTTTTGGAATTGGCTTGAAGGGGGCCTGGAGTTCTTGAACTATTTTTTCCTTTTTTAAGGATTTATTGTACTTGCATTTTTTATGTGGTTTTGTAGGTTTTACATGTCAAGCAAAACTTGTGATTATGTGGAGTTGCTGTTAAACTATTTTCTAGACCCTAGCTTTTGGGGCATTGTTGGATGAGATGGTTGCAGTTTTGCATGCATTCTTCGACATGGTATGAGGAGGTGAGATGCTTTCTCTATATGAGAGTGTTGGTATGTGATTTCTCACTCAACATTCTTGTGGTGTTGCTTGTGGATTTGTTGACTATGGTGCTCATTGTGGACATGTTTGGCAAATCGGATTTGGTCATGATCTAGTGTTGGAGTCTTTGTGTCTACATGGTTATCTTCTTTGATATCTTGGTTTATGATTACTAATATGATGATGGGTTTCCACGTTCAATGGAATTGATCTACGAGCTATGTGGTTGGGGGTTTAGCTACCCATTGGCTACAATGAGATAACTCGAATGTGGACTATCTATATCCATGAGGTTGATGCAGTGTTGTTGCAGATCTGTTAGTTGGCCTTGTCTGTGGTCACTTGTGCATTGGAGTGGTTACTTTGGGATGAGAAGATGGATGGTGCTAAGTACCTGAATAGTCGGTTATAGGGACCTATTGCATGTTGTATCACGATGTCATGGATAGCTTGGATACACTACTTTGTGTAAGCTTTTGACAGTGATGGCAATCTCTACCTGTTTTAGAGATCTTGGTGCTGCTTAGCATTGTTGTCAGATGGACATGTTCCTGTGTGGACCTAAAGAATTTTTCAGATTAGTAGATGTTGGGTCATGATGCTTGATAATATCATATGTCATGTTTCAGTGGGATCTTTAGCAGTGACTGTGAGTTCATTACTAGGTGGTGAATGTTCTTCTTTAGTGTTGCATATGTTACTAGGAGGAGCTCTTTGATCCTGTTGCTGTAGGAGGTTTCTTTCGCATTTGCATGGACACTATTTGAAGATGTGCAACATATTGGAACCTTGAAGGATGACTAGATTCTTTAGATAAGGTGTTGGTGGTGCTGAACAGGTGATGTTGGTTTTGAGTTTGTTTGCTTTATGTCATGGTATACTCTTGGTTATGGACTCAAGTTTTGACATTGTACATGGCACTTGAGACCATGGTGAAGCCACTTAGAGCATGGTATCTCCTAAGGGGGACGTGTAGATCATGGTGTCATGATAAGTTCCTATTTTAGATGTTTGGAGCTTTGACAGTGGTCTATTTTTCCTAATAATATCTATACTTGTTTGCTTCCTGGAGTAGTTATGTTTTCCTCCTTCATTGGCCTTAGTTAAGTCATTGGTTTTCTAGTTTATCTAACTAAATTTGTGGGGTTTCAAAGTTTTATAACCTCCCGAATTAGTGATTGTGGAGGGAAGGCTACTTCCTTTTGTTGTCGGCTCATCGCGGGTTACAGGAACTTTGTAACCTCTGGCTTGGGGTTTGGAAGTTCAGGTTTTGAGTGATGGAGTGATCCCTTTGTCAGAAAGTCATGGGTTTTGAGAACTTCGTAACCTCTGACATGAGGTTCTAGAGTTCAGTTCTCTAGCGATATAGCGACTTGGATGCCAACGAATGTGGGGATCACTTGGAGTTAATATTTAAGTCTTTTCCATAAGACTTGTTGAGAATATTGTAGATTCCCTTTTGATGCTACAGAATTGCACAAGCAGTGGATGTGTGTCTTGGTGGATCCCTCTCCACAGAAAGTGGAATATGGAGTTTTGATAGTTGGAAAGTGATGGTTGGTTTCCAATTGCAGAAGGATGTGGGACTCAATAGGATGGTGAATCACGTCGAAGGCCGACATGTGGCGATAATGTGGAGGACAAATGGCATGTGGGCTCATGTGCTCATTGGAAGGATGATGACTTTGTTGACTTGCCGATGTGTCAATTGTTCGTTGAAGGAACACGATGAGTTGGAAGAGACTGTTTGTTGTCTATGACAGGTTGACGGTTGATCTAACTGAAGAAGACAAACCAAATAGTTTTGAGTTAGGATAAAGTTGTTATATAGGATCATTCGTGGGTTGGTTGGAGAAAGAGAATACTATCCTGAAGGAGGAGAGAAAACCCTCCCTCTGTGATTCGATTGTGAAACCTCTCTCTCTATGTGAATCTACATAGTATAATGTGTGAGAGTATTGTAACAGTGCAGAGGTTGTAATGGATTGAGAGGTTGATTAGAGAAATATAAATAAATAGGGAGAGGGAATTAGAACAGGGTTGTTGCTTGTTTGAATCCAGAATGAAACAAGGTGTAATCTTTATGAAAAAGGCTATGAGCCTAAGATTGTATTGTAACTCTCTTTTTTGCTAAATAATACAATGGCTCAGATCTTTTGGAGTGTG
Source organism: Sequoia sempervirens (assembly GCA_007258455.2). Taxonomy (NCBI): domain Eukaryota; kingdom Viridiplantae; phylum Streptophyta; class Pinopsida; order Cupressales; family Cupressaceae; genus Sequoia; species Sequoia sempervirens. The sequence continues at coordinate 62,663,821 of VDFB02179234.1, forward strand.
GGGTTTTTTAGCTGAAAGGGTTTTCCCCACATAAATCTGTATGTTCTAATCTTCTATACTATCTTTCATGTTTAATGGTTCTGTTTGTTGAATCTATTTATGCAAGTTGTTGAAACTAAATTTACATGTGCTTCTCTCAGAAAGATTAATGTGGGAAATGAACTGTGTCTGATTCCACTTTGTGACATAGTTGTATGTGTTTTTGAGGCAATCTATTTGAAATTAAAGTTACCAAAGGCACTACTGTTCTTGGAGGTTTCTCTAAGATGACAAAATTTTTCCAACATTTTTGACAGCACAAAGGGATATACCAAAATCCCTACACCTGTCAAATACTTGCTTGAAATGTGAAAGATGTTGATCTATATTCTTGGAAAACACTATTACATCCACAAGGTAAATGAGTAGAATTTTATGAATCAGACCTTGAAATGCCATGTCCATTTCCCTCTGAAAAGTGGCACCAACATTGGATAGGCCAAATGAAATCCTTTTATAAGCTATGGTGCCCCATTTTGTGGTGAAAGAAATATTATATAGGTCTTCTTATTTGACTAAGACTTGGTTATAGTTTGAATAACCATCAAGTAATGAGAATCTTTCTAAACTAGCTACTATTTGCAAAATCTACTCCATTGAGGGAAATGAATAATGATCCTTTAATGAGGCTCTATTGAGGTCTCGAAAATCCACACAAAGGATAATCTCTCCATTTTTATTTCTAACTGGGACAAGGTTAGAGACCAATGAGGTATGTTTGATTGGAAAAATGATGTCTCCTTCAACCAGCTTGGTCAATTATTTTACCATAAGAGGCTCAAGTTTGGGGTCTAAAGGCCTCTATTTCTGTCTAACAGGTTTTTCATTTGGGCTCTAGTTCTATGGTATGTTGGAAAATTTGGGGGTCATAACCCTTTAAATCATAATATTCCCATGCAAATTTACATCTTGAAACTCTTGAAAAAGAGCAATGAAAGCTTTCCTATCTGCATGTGAGCATATTTTACCAACTTTAAGGAGCTTACATTTGGAAATTTCAACCTCTTCATAATGTTCTTCTTTGAACTGCATGTTGGTCTTACTCTTTTTTAGTTGGTCATTAGTGCTAAAAATGGATTCCAAGGTGAATAGACCTTAGGGAAACTTGTTAGCCCTCAACTAGATGGTCTAATCAATCATATTGTTGCTTGATCTTATCTTGGTTCACTACTAAAAAATCATCTTCTTGCAGAATAAAGCTCAAAACCTGTTCATCACTCTCAAAAAATTTCCAATGAACATTATTGTCTAATGAATATCTTGACATATTACTACACCTTTTCCTCCCTAATCTCAACTGGGATATCAATCTGAGCCCCTATTGTAGCTAATCTATTTTCATGTTTATTTTGATCCTTAGAAATATAAACCAGATTAAAAGCATCAAACTCTTCTATCATGTCCCACACTCTATGTTTGTAGGAATTCAAAACATCATTTTTTGTAACATGCATACCTCTTACCTGATTTACAATCAACTCACTATCACCATATACTTGCAAGCAATCAATCCATCTTTTCCTTTCCCATTCCAAGCCTTGAATTAAACCTTCATACTCAAAAATATTGTTAATACAAGAGAAAGAAAATATGAAAGTAGAGTAGTATTTGTCATCTTGTGGGGACACAAGCATTGCACCCCCACCAAATCCATTCTTGCTTCTAGAACCATCAAAGAATATTTTCCATACTTCACCTTGTTGTTCCAACTGCTACTCCACTTTCTTTTTGAGGTTTGGGATCACTACATCAAGTTCATGTAGCACACAAACACCCAAACTAGTCTCCTCAATGTTATCATTTGGGCTGTCAATGATATTTTCTGTTGCCCACTCATTTAAGAGTATGTCTAGTACACTTTCAACTTGTAATTCTTGAGCAACAACAAGCTTACTATCATAAAAAACAACACAATCAACATTAAAAACACTTGGGATATAAGGTTCAATGTGATATTTGGCAAGTGATTTAGATTTAATGATCACTTTTGTCCCATATCTCATCTTGAATATCATGTGGGACCAATCTAATGGCAAATATCCTCCCATTTTGGCAGTGAAGTCTGTTGACAAACATAAGGAAAAATGAGCTGGTAAATCAATGAGTGTGATATCTTGAGAGATGAAAAAATTGGGGTAGGCATGTAAGGTAAGGCTTAAACCCTTAATGACACCTATGGTGTTAATGGCTATCCCATCAAGTTGGATTACTCCTTTTTCAAGAGGCTGATATTTCAGTCCTAACTTACCAAATTTTTTTTGGGCATGACATAACTACTTGCCCCTAAATCTACCATGCAATTATGAACCAAATTATCCCCTATTATCAAAGACAAATAAAATGGGGGAGGTTTAACATCTTTACTTGGCTGTTTACTATTGTCTTGAGGCATATTTGTAAGGAAAACCTTGACTTGACCTACTAGAACATCACTCAGAACACTTAAATTAGTTAAGGAAGATTGCAATAAGTCCTTTTGAATTGGGATGGATAAAGAATCCCTCATTGAAATATTTACATTCATTTTTTTCATGGATTCAATGATGTTGAAGGGTGTGGAAGCATTTACCTTTTGATGGGTCCTTACAACAACAAGGCCTGTGTATAAGTGGGATGATTGGGGTTGGTTCCCAAGTTGTCCACCACCAATGACTTGTGAATTTCTTTGTAATATGTGTGCTACTTGAGGATTGGAGGGGCCAACAACTTCCTTATCTTTATTTGTTGCTTTTCTAATCTCAAAATCCCTCTTCTTGGCTCATGTGTTGGCTACTATTGGAGAACTATCACTGTTTACTCCACAAAATTCCTTTGCTTTCCAATTCAGGAGAGTTGTGTCACTTGTATAGAGATCCTACTATTGTGAAGATTCACCATTAAGAACATTCTATGCATTTGAAACATTTTGAACCATCAATGCTTAATCGATGACATCATTTGAACATGTAGTTTGATTATGGGCCTAGTTAAGAGATAACACCACTCATATTCTGTTGCAAGGTTATTTTGAATAGGTACAATGTCTCTAGCTACACTGATTGGAATTCGATTGTATGGATAAAAAGGTCTTTGATTCAAATTTTTCCTTGAACCTTAAAGTTTCCTTGATATGGGTACTTGTTAGCTTGAAATGGCTAACTTTGACCTTGGTTTTGAGGCTGGTAAGGTTTAAAACCTTGGAACTACTACTTTTTAATGCTCACAAGTTCATTTCCAAAAGTTTGAAGTAGATTCTCAATCTTTTGCTGGTTGCTCTTTATCTCTTGTAATTCCCGAGACAATATTTGGACAACAATTTCTTGGCTAACAATAGCTGGTAAAGGGGCTATTTGAGGTGTTAGAAAGGCCATAAGAGGTTGTATATCAGGGAAAAAAGGGCATAGGATGCCTAGGAACAATTGTTCTAGCTTGTGTGAGGCTATTTTTAGCCCTTACAACTATATCATAAGCCATTGGTAATGTGGGTCCAAACATTGACTATATCAAAACAACAACTTCACTATTTAATATTCTTAAAAAATAAAGAAACACATACTCAGTTGGAGGCCTTGTGGTTTCTAGAATTCCATCCCATGTTCTTTAGAAATGGAAGTTGAAGTCTGCCATCTATTCATGAGGAGCTCTTTTGATATGAGTTAGCTGCTCCACTAATGACAAGTTATCATATTTGTCCTTAAATTGCTTGCATAACACTTCTCCCAACTCATCCCATGTTCTAATAGAGTTGTCTGTTAAACTCCTGAACCATTGGAGTTACTTTCCTCTAAATGATGTTGCTAACAACCTCAAAGCAACATCCTCTTGAGTTATATGATGCACTAATCACAAATTTGATGTCTTTGATGTGTTCAATTGGTGTGGTTTGATCCTCACCTGAAAAATATGGAACACTCTTAAGGGAAGCCATGAGAATATCATCATGTTGGGCTAATTGCAATGGGCTGCCTCCATCGAAAGTGACAAAAACTTGATTCCTTGGAATTGCCATTAGTGGCACCAAGGTTTGCTGCCTCATAGGAGGACTTGAAACTCTTAGTATAGGTGGATTTGAAACTATTTTTCTTGATGAAACAACATTTCTTTGTTGTTTTTTCTCTTCTCCTAGGTAGTGACAACTGTAAATAATCAAAAGGGACAAAGTTTCCCCTTGTTTGAATCTTTTTCATAAGCTATTACAACACTGGTTTACTGCTAATTTCCACATTCAGAGTCACCATATATGTTGATATTGACCTCTCAAAGGCTGGAAAGATGTTGGTTACATATCAAAACCAACAAACATATGTATTTTTTTAATATTCCCTAATTAGAAGGGTCCCACCAAGCGTGCCAAAACTGTCAGGTGATCCAAATTTGCATCCCTCTACCAAGTTGTGAAGGAAATCATCAGATTTGGAGTAACATGGGACTACTTTCAGGCTGTGGGTATCCTATCATGAAAGTAGACCTCTAGATTATGGGCCGAATCCCCTTTTGATGTCACCTAAACTAATTATTTTTTGAGGAAAGGTTAAAAATATACATGAAAATGAACTTAATTGAAACTTCAAAGGGTGATACACGAAAAATAACTAAGACTTGCAAATAGCTTACACACATTAAAAAAAATGACAAAAGTTGGTTCACACAACTCATTTTTGCATGCATTATTACATAAGTAATTTATAAGGAGGTTTTTTAGCTAAACTCTTAGAAGGAAAAAGTTTCACAACTAAAAGCATTTACATTTACTAACACAACTTATAACTTGCAACAATACACTTTTTTGCTAAATAGGTGCTTAACATTGAGACAAGACTAAAAGGAAAAGCTAACTTTCACAAGTAATATGATCAACCACTAAATGCACACAGGATATGTATAAGATCATTAAGGGCCAAAAAGTGGCGATATGATGGATATGTGTGTAGGGTATATGGATGATGACTTTTTTTTACCCAAAATTGATGAAACAGAAAAGGGTTTTCAAAAGAGATTTTTAACTTTCTACCAATATAAATTATGTTTTACTTTTAATTTAATAAATAATTATTATTCTTTTTCTATTTGAATTACGACTAAAGTCCTAATTGATAGGCTGATTGAATAATATCTATAGCTTTCAAATGGTATCACATTTTTTGAATTTGAAAAATGCATCACATTCTATGCTTGCATACTATAGGATTAATTTTTTTTTTTGAAGTTTTGACCAAGTTAAGGTGGTCAGACATATGAGTTTTTATATTTTTTAAAAATTGTAATAAAAAATTCTTAATTAGTTATTTACTTGGAAAAAAATTATAAAAAAATATACATCACATCGAGACATGATTCCTCTACTCATATCTAAAATCTTATAAAAAATATTATCATTTTATTGTGGTTAGGGTGGTTAGACAGACACCTTATTTTTTACCTAAAATTTAAGTACTATTACATATTGAAATTTCAAATTTTCACCAAATAGTTTTTTTTTAAAATAAACATAGTATTTTAAAAACTACATTAAATTTGCTATAGATTCTATTCTTACATATTTTTGAAATAATATATAGATAACTTATTCAAATTTGAAACAATTTTAGCTTTTAGCTAGAAAATTGCTTGTATTAACAAGGAGAACAAATTACAATATATAGAGGAAGTAAATAACTGTAGACATTAAAATGTCTAACTACCTCAACTACGAACTACTGTAGATATAATTTACCATTAAACAAAAAAATAGTATAATATTCTAACACCCTCCCTTAATGGTCAATCATCTAACTAGCCTACATAAAACAATCTGCAAGTTGTTTGGTCACAAATTATTCAGAACACTTTGCTGTTGTTGAGACCCTCCCTAGATCCTTAGAATTTTAATGACCAAGAGTATCAAAAATCGTCAAAAAAGAGAGAGAAGGCTACCGCCTTCTTTAGAATGCTCTACAACAAGAGACAAGAGCCAACCACTGACTCTACCACTTGAGAGGAATCTTCCACCAACCCTCCCATAATTTGCATAACTGCTGACTAGAAGTCATCATAAAATGTCCAACCTGACGTTGGGTAATAGAGTTGTCCCTCCCTGAAACTAGAGACACACCAAGAACAACTGCCATGATTTTGAGGATAAATCGGTAAACCATCAAAAATTTTATAGAGGACCATGACACTAGAGAACAAACTACAAGAAGCTAGTGGTGTAGATGTTCACCCCAACAATTCCAAGTGCGACCAATATAGACTACAACCACCCACATTTTTTGAGGAAAAAATTTCCAAACCCAAGATTACAAATCATTGTTTTTTTAGAAAAAATGATAAAAACCAAATATTAGAGAGCCCTCCCGAATGATAGAAACCTTGACTAGGGTATACAGGAAAAAATATTATTTTTTAAGGAGAAAATTATAAACTTTTTTGAATTTTTAAGGGAAAAATTATGAAAACCCATACAAATTTTTTTAAGGGAAAAAATATTAAAACCCATGTAGATTTTTTTTTGTTTAAGGACAAAAAAATTATAAAACCCTAGAAAATCTTGATAGCACCCACTTGCACAAATTTCAAGGCATGGAAAATGAGGGACCCAGAAAAATATGAGAATAACCTAGTTGAAGTCTTGAAAAACCCATAAGGAATCTGCAATTGAATTTTTTTCTGACTTGAAACAGAGGGTCAAAACCCTAGCCAAAAATGCAGAAACCCTAGCCACCATGAAAGTTTGAAAAGATTGTAGAAAATTTCTGAAACTTGAGCCAACCACAAATGGTGGAGAAATGTCACCAAAAGAAAAAAAATTGCAGTCCCAACCCTTCAAGACATGACCAAATTTTTAGAGAAATTGTAGATTTTTGAAGAGGAAACCAGGTCAAAACACAGCCAAGAAAATCACACCAAGAACTAAAGGAAAAATGCGACCACAAACTTCCACAAAATCATGTCAAATATAGGTCCAAAAAAATGACTTTCTTCAGGGAAAAATTGCGGCCAACAAATCTTCAATGAAATCCCATTATCACCAAAAGTCGCACATCTAAACTAGGTGAAAATAATGCCACAAAAGATGAGAAAACATAGCCAAAAATCTGTAGAGAGGCCGCACCTAGCTTTAGTACAAAACATGGGCCAAAAGGAAAGAAAAGAATGCATGGCCCATAATTGGTAAAAATGCGCCTAGAAAAAAAATAAATTGTATCTGAGAGAGAAGAGAAAAAAATGATCCTTAGGAGAGAAAACACGTCTGCAGGAAAAGGGGTTTCAAATTCATTCCCATAGAAAACATGTGCCCATAAGTAGAAGAACATGTGCAAATAAATCTACGGCCTTAAGATGCAAATCTTTAGATTTGAATACCCACTTGGGAGAAGAAAAGTTCCCACAAAAAAATGCAGATGAAAAAACCCTCAATTTTCTTCTAGCAAAGAGCCCCCATGAATTTGCAAACAAAATCCACCCAGAAGACAGGTCAAAACCCTTCACGGGTTTGAACACAAAAACCTGTCCTTGCAAGTCCGTACCAAAAAAAGAGCCCTCCCAGAATCCTGAGCCCTCCCGTGAGGGGGGCCAAGCTCAGATTGGCTTTGATACCATGAAGCAATTTTAGCTTTTAGCTAGAAATTGCTTGTATTAACAAGGAGAACAAATTACAATATATAGAGGAAGTAAATAACTATAGACACTAAAATGTTTAACTACCTCAACTACTAACTACTGTAGATATAATTGACCATTAAACAAAAGAAGAATATAATATTCTAAGAATTTTTTTATGTCAAGTTGCCTAAATTTTATTTTTTTGAATTTTTCACCACTTAAGGGTGTATTTTTTCCATGATGATCCTGCACATACCCCACAATAAAACATCAAATGAGAAGGAAAATATTCAATATCATTGATTCAAGGTACTCACTAGTATATAGATCTATCTCTGAGTTACAATATTTCTCCCGTTGAAAAGATAACTCCAGAAATCAAGCTATCACTCTGCTAGAAAGAAAGAACTAACTTCAACAATATAGATTGAAGTTACTTAATAAAAAAATAAACAAATCCTTCACACATTTCCCTCTAGAAGGTTTTGGTCAGATGCAACATAAAAGATCAAATTGAACCTTCCAAAATCACTCTAAACTGTACTCCACATGAAGCAAGGTCAAGCCAAGACCATAGTCACACTAAAAATATGACAAAATTGCCTCTAAATAGCACATTTCCTCCAAATATAGTCAAATAAAACCTCCCACACCTTTCTCATGTCTACCAGTCATCATTGTGTCTTCAAGAGCTTTGACCCAAACTTTTAGTGCTTTTGCAAAAGCACAAGACTCTATTTTGTATTTTAAAAAATAATTTGATTAAGTGATTCATAATAACATCACTTAATAAAACTATTTTACATTTCAAAAATAATGCAAAATAAGAGCACCCACCACCTCCTTGGATTACATCAACATTTGCATTATAAATAACATTAAATAAAGTGATTTGTAAATCACTTAAATAATGTTTTACAATTGATAAAATTCAAAATAAATGATAAACTCCAAATGCTTGTAAAAACATTTAAGCTAACTCAAAACTTCCAAGGAATTGATAAGATCTAATTCAACCTAATTTTTGCTTTTTAGAAGCCATATTGACAAAAGTGATTTATAATTATCACCTAGTCAACATTTCATATTTTCAAATATATGCAAAAAGAAAAAGGTCAATTATGGCTTGACCTATGTGAGAAGGTGAGAAAGAAATCTCTTAACTCTCGGAAGACTTAGCATATTTCAAAGTGACAAAAAGATTCACTAAGGCACATGGTCTTCAAAATGTAACACAAGGAAAAATTGCCTGAGTCTTTGTAAATGCAATATAAGGAAAACATGTATAAGGCATAAGACTTAATTTTGAAACCCACATAGCATTAGTTGTATTTGGAATTTTTAAAACACAAGGTAAAAATACCTTGGTTGACCTCCATAGGGTTTCTAACCCTAAACTCAAAACAATGAGAAAAAAGCAAAAACACCTTCATTTTGCATTGAACCTTTTGGAGAGTTGCTCTGCCACCATTGGGTTTTGATGGGTGCACTATAGAATGGATTTTATGTCAGATTTCTTGACAAATTTTTGTGATTTCCACTATAAATAGAGAGATAAGTGTGTTTTTTGAACAAAAACTGGCTTTTTCATTATTTGCAAGCCATTTCATGTATTAAGGCCACAACCATGGGCATTTTCTGATGCAAATTTGTTGCTCCTTTTTTTTTCTATGGGTTATTCTTTTATTCTTAGCTACCATGACTGAAGTTTTTTGAAGCTCAAATGGATGCTTTCTCAAGTGTGAAATGCTTGCATATTTTTTGAAAAGCAAGCCAACCGAGCTTAGGTAAACTCACTTTAGACATATACCTCCATTTTTCTACAAATAGAGCTCATTTCAAGATCCACCCATTGTCAAGATGATGCAAGTTTAGTTTTTCTCTCTTTATTTGAATCTTAATGCAAAAACCCCAAGTGGGTATGTGATTTTGTGAAGAAAATCTAATTTTTAGGCTGTGGCCATGAAATAATGCATTTGGTTTTTTATATTTTTTGTTCATTCTAAATATCTCAATGAAATATCTCTTTTACCATCTCTATATTTACAATTTTAAAGTAAAATAGCAAGTGGGTTTCTAACATTGTGGAAAAGCTAATTTTTCTAAGCTGTGGCCATGCAAAAATGAATTGGGTATTCTCATTCCTCACAGAAAAATAGCATTTCGCACACAAATGGAGGGAAAAAAACCCTCACCATTCTCTATATTCTACATTTTAAAACAAAACCCAAAGTGGGTTTTCTCACTTTATGAAGAAAAACTACTCCAAATAACCATGACCATAAAGGAGTTAAATGGGTTTTAATTGCATTTTACTTCTCCTGAAATAGGGTTTGGAACCTGTTGTGTGGCTCATTATAGTTTTTTCTCTTATTTTTTTTAAGTGATAGAGGGTCTCTATTATGCCATTTCTATCTTTTATTCTAGGGAAAGAAAAATTTTATAGCATAGACTATTTCTAGATCTGTATAAGCAGTGCATTCTTACTTTGTAGTGAAAGACATTTTGCTCAAATCCAATAGCATAGTATCTTGTCTCTACACTCAGAATGTTGATATCTTTTTCCAATGCTTTCAAATTTTCAAATGTTGGTATCTTTTGTGAAACACATCTCCTTCAAATAGTCCTTTGTAATGATCATGCTTGGGGCTGCTCCATTGGAGTACACTATGCTATCCTTTCATGAGAGCCTTTCATGTTGTCTTATTAGTGACACTTGCATGGTACAATGACTATACATACTCTTTCTTTGAGTATTTGATCAAGACAAATCTTTTTCTCTAGGTTTCACTACCCCTCCTTCATTTCTGTAGATGATTTTCCACCTTTTAGAACTCTTTATAGAGTGTGTGCTGATTGAGAGGAAACTTTAATGGCTTCCATATGAAGATGAAAGAGAACCATTCTCCATGAATGTTGATAGTAAAAGAGACCCAAACTCACTATACCTACTCTATTTAAAATTGAAAATGAAAAGGAAAAATGGTGACAAAACTCACTATACCCCTTTCTTCTTATCATGAAACTTTGGCATCATAAATTCATTAAAGCATATGCTGCTCATGCTGATTTATTTTCATTTTTCCAATCTTGGATGCTAGAATTCTATTATTGCTTTATCAATACACATATCCAACTCTTTTGTTGTGCCGCCATCTAAAATTCTCCTGCTTGCATTTTCATACATGATTACATGTGGTTATTCTTTTGTATGACTAGCTGCTCATTATTGCCTTATAACATGCATACCTTGTTAGTGTCTCCTCATTATTGTTAGTGTTTCCTTCCACTACTTTCAAATGTTCAAATGTTGGAATCCTTTGTGAAACACATTTCCTCCAAAATGGTTTTTGTAATGATCATGCTTGGGGCTGCTCCACTTGTTCATTGTTGTTTGGAATGTATTGCATTCATTGTGACTATTATTATCATAGCTATAGCTAATGTAGATGGATGCTTCATTTGAATGTAATCTCAATCTTGCATTGATATTAGTTAGAGCCACCAATCTTTGTATTGCTTAATTTTGCTTGAAAGGCTAGAAATATGTGAGTGCATGGATCTTTGAGTTCATGGAGACTTGTATCTTTACACCATTTTTCAATGAATGTCCACTTGAAGTTTTCGAACTGATATTGCTTAACCATGCCCTTTGGGTTGTGCCTATTATCTCAATATCACTGTTCTTTTGCTTTATCTTTGTATCTATGCTTACAAGGGGTTGTATTCATCTCTACAAACCTATAGGATTCTCTTCAATTAAGTATATTTTGTTTTAGTTTGATGCTTCTATATGTGCTCATTTGATGAATGCACTAAGCTTGAAGTACACTATCTTTTTTTATGCACGATGACTATTACTTTTCATTTCTTTTGACTACATTTATTTGAAGCTTAGTGGTTGTTCCTTGCATCATGAATGCTCCAACCTTCATGATTTATCCCTAACAATTGCTTGCTACCCGAAGTTTGTTACTTGGTACTCACAATCATCTAGGTCCTTTTGATCTTTGTGAAATAAACTAAAACATCATACCCTCCTCATCCCTCAATGTTCACTCTAGTTATCCTTCATGAGATGTGGCATGCATTATTGTTTTCCTTTATCATTCAAGATCATTTTTTCTATCCTCATTATTCCCTTAGGAATAACCTTTGCTAACTTGTCAACTCTTAAAATCCACCATCATTCCTCTTGTTTTAATCCCACTAGGCAAGTATATGTAATTTATGGTGGTGACTTGAAAACTCACAAGATCCTAAGTGATGTGTGCTTGCTCAATAGGATTGAAGTGAGATGAATTGAACCATGTATTTCATGCAACAATACATGACTACCCTTGTTCTTATTTGATTCCCCATATGCCATGATGGTTTGAGACAATACTTGATATCTTCTCCATTATTTATGATGGATACATAAGTGAACTTGATGTATCTATAATTGAACTTGACGCATCTATAATTGCACTTGATGCATCATAAAAATCACTTTCTCCTTTAATAAAATGGATCTTGGATCCACTTAAGAAGATTGAAAGACATATTCAACAAAATATTACCCCTTTTGGCATGATGGCAGCCTATTGACTGATTCATTGTGAAAAGATGAAGGGTAGCTTTCTTGACAATTCACATTATTTGTTGCATTTTTTGAATCTGCTAATGAAATTTGATCAACTAGTGTGATTCTATATTGGTTTAATGCATCAAAAATATCTTTATCATTGATTTGATCAAGTTGGTCAATTTTCTATCCCTCCTAAAATATAAGAGGGTAGCATGTGGGACTCAACCCTCATGGGAGTCACATTTTACTCCATATGCTATAATTAGCTGAATAAGAATAGTAACAAAGACTTGTCCTAAATCTGCACAAGCGACAAATCAATTAAATAAAAAAAGCATATCATAGGTGTGTTTGATCACTCTTTTCTTGTTTTCCTATACACTTATGGCATGTTGTCTATTTTAATGCTTATGGACATAATATTACATGTTATGAATTTTTTGCAAATATTTTGATCAGTGACCTTTCATTGCTCTAACAACACTCTTTTTTAGATGTAGGAAACCTAGGAGTAGTGAGGAGAGTGTGAAAAAAAAGTAGGACAAGCGAGGAAGACTGAGATGATGTAGGAAAAGGCCAAGGGGATTCATCATTCCACTAGGAAATGATGGGTCGCCTTTCATTTTATGTGAATTTTCTTCTTTTTATCTATAAGCGTATAGTCTTTTCTTTATATAAACATTAAACTAGTCAGTCCTTTGGCTTGTAAGGGACATTATACACTTATGATCATCAATAAAGATTACATTTGCAATACATGTTGGTTCTCTTTCTTATTTGTATGCAATTGCAAAACTAGAATAATGCAATCTGTTTTGACAATCTCCTTTATGCACAATAATGAAATTTAGCAGAAAATGATGTATCTTTTAATGTTTAAATGCAAAAAAAAAAAAAAGTTACTTGATTTAGCTGGAAACAAAATCAAGTAAAAAACCATGAAACCATACAACACAATTGTTAGTGTTGGATTTTGTGGTTGTCATTGATGTCAACACTATTAGCATTAATTCATTTGAAGTTGTATATGTTGAGGATATTGAGAAAATTGTAATAAATAAGTTGTAGGTTGTTAGTGGTGAAGTGAAGTTTAGTATGTTAGTGAGTTCTATATGTTGATGATCAGAGGTTGTGGAATAAAGGGTTTGTTGCTAAGTGTATCTAGTTTATCCACTTTAAGTTTCAGAGATTCACATCAAGATTTGATCGAGTTATGAAGATTTTCATTTTGACAGTTTTTATGTTTCTTCAGTTGGTGTTTCTAATTGAAGATGAGGATATTTTATTTATTTTAGTTGTTGCAGATGCTTATATGGTGATTTGTGTTGTTTTTAGATGTTTCTAGATCGTGCTCTATTTTTATTGCACGTCTACATTGATCGTTGTGCTCGTGGTTGGAAATTTTCTTTTGTGTGCATGTTTCTCTTATTCTTGGATGACATGGTGTTTGTAGTGCGTTGTGGATCTTTGAGGTGTAATTAACTAAAATGTTTTCATACTGGAGATGTTAATTTGGGTCTTCACTAAGTTGTGGTTGACCTTGGTTGATTTGCATTGGTAATCTTTAGTGTTTTGGGCCTACAATTTATATTCATTTTATTATTTTGTTGAAGCTGACATGAAGGGATGAAATTTCTTGTTATGAATATATAAGAGTGATTGTTTATTCAAATTGAAGAGTGCAAGTGGATGCTAGAGTGTGCTTCTATGTATGTGTGTGCGAATATTGATCTAAATCATTGAAATGAAGAGAATAGTGTGAAGAAGAGTGAAGAAGAGTGAAGAGATGTTCATGTGCTTAATTGAAACCGTGATCAGGCATTAACATATGCTATTTTATTAGTTCAAATTCTTGTGGACGTAATGCAATTCTTTCTATAAGACAATGTGTCTTCCTTTGGGTAGTTAGCCTTGTTGCAATTGAGCAGTGAGCTCTAGGAAGTGTGCCTAAATGCATGTTCATTCCATTTATTTCTTTTCATTATACTTTTAATAGGGTATAATCTTGTGGATTGACCTCCACTGTGGCTTTTTCCTTAATAGGGTTTCCATGTAAAAAATATTGGTGTTATGTGTAATTTTTATGTGTTGATGATTTATGTTTTCATGGTTAATAATCAAATCTAAGAATAAAGTTGGAAAGTTGAATAAGTTCTAAATTTTTGAGACGACTGATTCAACCCCCCTCTCAGTTGTCTATCCTTCTGTTTCCAATAATTGGTGTAATTCCCCATCTTAATAACCTAAGAACGTTGCAATTGTGTTATAAAGGTGTAATAATTTTTTTTTAAAGTATAAATATTATGTTAATTAATTGCATACATTCTTAGCTTAAATGACGTTACACTACTTTGAGTTTTCCAAAAGCGACTTAAGTAATTCGCATTGCACATATTAAATCATAACATAAAGTAAACATTGCATAATAATAAATTTTCCATTCAAGATATAATAAAGTACAAACATGTTTCCATACATTGCATTGATATGATATTACATTACTCATCCATCTGATGAGGTAGTTCAAATAACAAATACATTTACAATTACATTGATCACCTCTTATACAATTGAGGGATGTTTTCAAATACATGTTTACAATATACAATGATGAAAGTATAGAAGAAATCCATGTGCGACCTCTCCATCCATGACGCTTTCAATGATATGTTCAAACTGGGGACCCAACGGAGTAAGGTGCACGTTCCACCCAACCATGTGGTACCCGTAGGTCCACCCCCCGTGCTAGGAGATAGTAATAAGGTTACCTAGACCTAATCTACTAACCCTAGACACTAGTACAAACAAACTATTGGTTACATTGCTTCCAGATTTTGACAATTGATTGAAACACAAACACAAGGTTTAACTGTTATTCTAGGTGGAGTGTCATCACAACGATGCAATGGTTACCCTGGTGTTTCTTCCTAGGTCCCGGCCCCCAATCCTTGGGTTACCCTGGTAACCTCTTACGAAACCCAGCCCCTATTGCATACTATTGCGGAATCGAATGTCCCTTAAGGAAACGAGACAACGATTTTGCCATTCCAGGCCTTCTCATCTTATACTCATGACTGTAGAAGTTCAAGAGTCATAAGCAAGGCATGCACATCTTGATAATGTTTTTAACCTAACTACTGTGTTCTTTAGTTTTCACTGACTTACTTAACTAATTGTAAGTTACCCTGACACCACTTTGTGTGTCAGCCCTTACAACTAGCCACTCCTCTAAACATAACATGGAAATCTAGGTTATCTTGACTAAGGTTTACAAAGTGTACAAAGATACAACAAGCAATTTCCTACACCATATATGACAAACAACAACATCTGTTTTCACAAAATCCGGAAATTGAGTACCAAAATAAAATCTTGCACACAACTTAGTCAACACATGAACCGAACTTAACAATCATAATACCCACAGTAAAAATTGATCTGGAAGACTTGAAAACACATAAAAATCCCCATTGGTTCAATAAAAGAAAATACAATTTAAAAGCCAATCAAGGAAAATAAACATCCATAATTAAGATTTACTAAATTTTAATCAAGTTTAAGGAAATATCAAGAAGTTAAATCAACAAATTATAATTCTTTTCTTGACAATGAAAAATAAGGTTGTGTTCTCAAAACTAATCTTCATTAACTCATTTTCATATAATAACATAATCATCAATTGGAATAATAAAAATATTCACTTAATAAAATTAAATTTTCACTATATATATACTTATTATTGTTCCAAAATACAACAATCTCTTAAATATATACCTATTTTATTTAAGTAATTATTTTATTTTACCAACTATATTATTTTATATTTATAATACCAAATAAATTTTTAAACATTTAATAAACAAATATTATATATTTTAATAACATATATTATATACAATATATATATTTTAAATATATATTATATATAATATAAGTATTAATAATATATATAAACTTTAAAAGATAAAATATAAAATTTATATTATAACCACGACTCACAACCTATGCTGTGCACAGTGCGCCATACCATGTGAGGGGAATTGGCTGCTACACAGCCTTCCCACAGGGTCGCAGGCTATGGGCAGTGGCTGCCCACAATCCGCAACCCTTGTGGGGCGGCTGTGGTAGCCCCAGCCCCCACACTTACATAAAGAAAAATTTAAAATAAAATCCCTATATGAAATTCCACCGTACGGCGATTTCATCAGGGTTTTTAATTTATTAATTTAAAAAAAATAACATTCTTTTCAAAATCACAGTATACAGTTCCTTGTAAAAGAAATTTTTAAATTCTAAATAATTGCTGAAAGATCTAAAAAAACAAAATTCAACAATTAAAGAAAAATACTGCTGGTAAATTTACCAGAGGTTTTTTTTTTTATTCTCAGAATTTTATCAAAATCTTTTGTTTCCAAATCAGAGAGTTTCATATTCAATTTACAGAGGGTTTCTGACTCAAATCATAAAATTTTTCCTCTGTAGGTTCTACCAGAAATTTCTTTAATATAGACAAATATTTTTAACCAGAAATTTTTCTAAGATTCTAACTTTTCTGTAGATTTCTACTGATAAAATAAATTCTTGTTTTGCTCTAATTTATTCACAGAAAAAGAAATCAAAACTCACTAATTTAATTTCTAAATTTACTTGAAAAGAAATTATAGCTTTCATATTCAAACATTCACCCAGATTTCTTTTAAAGAAATTAATTTAATCACAAAGAGAAGTACCTGTGTCTGCCAATTGTCTGTAACTGAAATTTGCCTATAGGAGAAAATTGCCTGTAGCGTGAAATCTTCTCAAAACTTCCTCAAAAGAAATTCCAATTCTAAGTAATAGCTTTAACAACCAACAAGATCTTCCAAGGAATCTTCCAATTCCAAAATCAACCAAAATAAAAAAGAAAGATAATTTGCATAGTAAGGAAATTTTTTTTTTGCCAGTCCCCAGAAAAATTTCCCCGAGGCAATTCAATAACCCCGTGCGAAATCCCAGATCCTCAATAACCTCCGTGAGAAAATCTCAACAACCTTTTGCAATTATGGCACTCACACACATGTCGAGAAGTTGTTGAGAAAATATCTTCTCCACTTCTCAGCAATTTTGCCATTCAAAAATTTGCATGTAATTTAATTAATTTATTAAATTTAAAATTTGAAAATCAATTTTTTTCCAATTGCATGCAAATAATTTATTCATTTAATTTTAAATACTAAAAATCAATTTCCAATCACAATTTAATTTACATGCATATTATTTTATTTTAATTTTTAATTTTCTAATTCATTTAAATACAATATAATTTTTACACTTAATAATTTAACGTAATTAATTAATTTATTTAATTAAAATAGTTTAATCTTTTAAAGACCAACTATTTAACCAAATAAACTAATTAATAGATTAAATTATCAAATAAATAAATTTCAATCATATTTAAATATTAATTTAAATAATCAATAATTAAAACACAATAATTAACATTAAAATAAACAATATTTACCCTTTTCAAAACAATTTAACCAACAAAAACACAATACAACCTATGACTCAAAACTGAAAACTGACAATGTACTAAGACCAAGGTTAAAGACTAGACTAGGATAAACCTAACTACTATCTCCCGTTCAACATTTCCGTTGAGTCTTGACACGCCCAGACCTGATTACACAGGTGGAGTCGGTGTCATGTACCTGCAAATCCTACAACCAAACAAATAACGTGCATACATGTATATATATATATATATATATATATATAAAGCATTAAACAGGCACACCGTGTGGAGAAAATCATAGATATCGCAGGGCACTCGCAAGTGAGTGATGCGATTATGTTCTCCACACCAATACACTCACAGAAAACTAACTAAATAAATGTTGTTAGTCCATCATAAGCATGTGCATATCCATAAACAACTGAAAGTAAACATCTACACTAAATCATATCATGTCTGAAACAATAATCATCACACAAAGTATCATCATGTCA
Source organism: Sequoia sempervirens (assembly GCA_007258455.2). NCBI lineage: Eukaryota > Viridiplantae > Streptophyta > Pinopsida > Cupressales > Cupressaceae > Sequoia > Sequoia sempervirens. The sequence goes on from VDFB02179234.1 coordinate 62,681,984, forward strand.
CAAAATAATCCACCATTGCTCAAAATCAGCGATCAAAGTATCCAACAAAACATCATAGGTCTAACAGTATGAAAAAATATCAACAGAAAGCATAAGCATAAACAGAGGGGTACTACAATTGGTATCATAGAAGGTTCCTTGGAAGAAGTTTAAAAACTTAAGGTGATCTAGGATGGCAAGCTACAAAAGGATAGTCCGATATTTGATGGAACAAATTATTCTCTATAGAAGACTCAAATGGAGTGTCATTTGAGATGCATTGGTGAATCCTACCAAAACATTACATGTACTAGGTATGTTATTCCTTAGAATGGTCCTACTACTACTGTTGATATTAGAGATACTAAGTATAATATTCGGGCTAAGGAAGCTTTGTTGAGTGCTTTGCTTGATTTCGAGATGAAAAATGTTATGGATCTAAAGACTGCTCAAGAGATCTAGAAAAAGTTAAAAAAACCTTGTATGAAGGTGATACTAATGTGAAGATTGCTAAGTTGTAGAGTCTAAAAGGGAAATATGAAAGGTTGAGAATGGGTGATGATGAGAAAATTAATAGTTTCATGCAAAGAGTGAATGAACTTGTGTGTGGTATTAGATGTGTTGGTGGATAGATAGACGAATAAGAGATTGTTGCTAAAGTACTTAGATCCTTGCTTGATTCTTACAAATTCAAAGCTAGTGCTATTCAAGAGCTCTAGACTGTAACAAATATAACCATAGACACATTGGTTGGTAAGCTGACTGCTTTTGAGTTGAGCGAGTTTGGTGATGCCCTTCCTAAGGTTGAATATGCATTTAAGGCTACTACTTCTGGAAGAGATAGACAAAGATATGATCCAGGTGAGAGTTCATCTAGAAAGACATTCAAGTATGAGGATGAAATCAAATAGATTGAAGAAGAATAAATAGAGATGGAAGAGTTGGAAGCACTTATTATCAAAAGAGTACCAAGAGGAAAAGGTAATTATGAAGGAAAATTTCCTCTTAATGTTTTTCTTGCAATAAGATAAGTCATTTTGCATCAAGGTGTCTAGAAAGAGCTCCTAAACCAAGACATAACAAACCTAGATTTTAGAAGAAGTGTTACTATGCTGCTATTGGAGGTGTGACAAATAATGAATCTGATAAAGGAAATAGAAGCGATGACGAATGGGTATTTATTGCTATCAAGGAAAATAATCCTGTATGTAATAAATCTACTAGTTGTACAAATGTGGAGAAATCCCTGGCTACTCAAGTTGAAGAGAAAGATGAATGGGTAATTGATAGTGGATGTTCACATCATATGATAGGAGACACAAGTAAGTTTGTGAGCTTGGAAAAGTATGATAGTGGTGTTGTGAGATTTGGTAATAATACAGATGGTGTGATCTATGGAAGATGATGCATTTCTCTTGATGGTAAGCATAATACTTGTAGACACGCAAAATGTACAAGTTGACATTGTGCATCTAACTCTGATCTACTAACATCATTTCTTCCTAAATCATCCCTCGGTCTAATTGTTTAATCAAATTCCCTTATCTGATTAAATTCATCAATATTCGTCTCTTAAATAAATTATTTTTGTCTAATTAAGTCACTTTCCCTTGTTAATTAAATCAATTCATCTGATCTAATTATCCCTATTTTAATTAAATAATTAATTTTATTTAATTAAATCTCTAAAGTCTATCTATTAAATTGAATAAATTAAAATCTTATTTAATTTAATCTTACTTCAATCTCTTTAATTAAATAATCAAAACATGTTTATTTAATTAAACTCATTAAATCATTTCCTCTCTTGTTTGATTTAAATTAATCCAAAAATCTAAGTCAAAATAAGTCAACTCACCTAATCATCATTTATTTAATCTAACCATGATTAAATACTAATCTCACCCACTTGCATTCTCTAGATATCTCCACTTGCACAAATAAATCAATTTATTGATTTATTAAATCTTCATTTCCCTCAACAAAGCATCTTTTGGAGGAATATTCTTCTATTTCAAATTCAAATTTGAATGACATGTCCTTCCAACATGTCATTTTACTCTCTCTTTACAAATTATTCCAACAAGGCATTTACTTCTTCTTACATGCCTTGGCCGAGAAGGGCATTTAGTGCAATTTTTCTTTCCCCTCTTACATGTCTTTTCTCAAAATTCAAATTCAAAAAATGCATTTATTGGCACATTTGTCAAAACTTGCTCATTCCTCACCCAATCACATTTGGACAAGTGGCATTTTTCCATTGGCCAAATCTTTGTCCCACATTGCTCTATTTTGGCTTTGTTTCCATTTCAACATTCTATAAATAGAATGCTTCACCATGCATTTCATCATCCACAATTATGCAAAGTTATTATGCACAAATATCTCTCAAATTCCATCCATCTTCTTAACTAGTTTATTGCAGATTTTGGAGCTCATTGAGGGACTTATCAAGTGGATCAATCATCTTCAATCAACATTTTCATTCAAGGAGTTGGGAAAGGGAAAATCTCCACACACTTATTTGCACCAACTCCCCCATGGGATCAAGTGTTTGCATGCTAAATTAGGATTTCATATTTCCATTATGTTCTTCATTGTTTTCTTTGTTCTATTTCCTATTTTTAGCTTTGTGAAAGGATTTCATGGGGAATCTTTGTTCATGCTTACAAGATAACTCTCTAACGTTGTTTGTTGTTGTGTTTTTGTAGGCACTTCGAATTAGGGGTTCACATATTGGCGCTAGAAGGAGGGCTGATCGACAAATTCTAACAAGTTTTTAAAATTTTTGCCGTTTTTTACAGTTCTGTTCATGAATCCGCGTTTTAGCGCCCGTGATCACTGTTTTAGCGCCCTTAATCATTATTACAGCGCTCTTAATCACTGTTTTAGCGCTTTTAATCCTTTTTGCAGCGCTTTTAATCCTTCCTGCAGCGCCCTTGAGCATTCCTGCAGCGTCCTTAAGCATTCCTACAACGCCTATAATCATTCTTGCAGTACCCATGATCATTTTTGCAGCGCCTATGATCACTGTTTTAGCGCCTATGAGTTAGTTTTAAAATGACCATATCTTGGTCATACGAAGGTCTTTTTTGATGCTTTTTTTTTTTGAAATAGGGTAGAATTTCGTAGGCTATCCAATGGTGTAAGTGTTTCTTAACTATAAATTAGTTAAAATTTTCAAATTTGCATTTAAAGTAAGAACACATGATAACTTGGCTAAGTTTTAGGGTGTTTTGGTAAATGATTCATCTAACCCCTATATCCTTTTGTTTCTTTTGATCTCATCTAACATTTTGATCACTTTTGTAGGTTGGAATTAAAAATCAAAAGAAAGAGGAGCATGGGGATGATATTTTTTCTAATTAAAGTGTTTTTTAACACTTAAGTGTTTGTTTAACACTTCTTCAAAGAATTTGTCATCCTTCTCCTTCTTAGGACACTAGTTTTTATTTGGGCTTAAAAAGAACCTTTTCCATTTCTTGCAAAGGCTAAAATGAACTTTAGGATCACAACTTACTAGATTTGGTTTATTGGATTAACAATTGAACAAGGCAATTTCTCACACTTCATTTGGTGCTTTAAAATGAAATCATCGTTGCTTTAAGGGTTTAAAAAGAACAAGTGTAGATTTGTTTGTTTGTGAAGGCTTACTTAGACTAAAGCCATTGGAAAAGGACGTATGCGCTTCTCTCACGCTTTATAGCGATCTTGAGAATCAAAAGGTCTTTTCCATGACTTTGGGTTGAGATAAAGCATTCACCTCCACACTTCGATTTGGGCTTAAAATTGAACAAACTATTGTGCGAGTGTGAGTGGGGGCTTTGTTGTGTATATTCTCTCTCCTTGTTGCCTACAAGGATTGATCAAAATATGAATATTGTTCTTCATTCACTTTTGTTTATCCTAGAGGGCCTGCCTTGGGGAAAAAGTACTCACCCAAGGGAACGACTCAAGTGGTAACACTCTAAAGCCAAGAGTATTTCTAGCCGGGATATAAATGTGGATATTGGAAGAAACGCCAATATCACGCGGTTGACTCTGACAAGATGGATCTGAAAGGGGACTCTTGCCACATTGGGTCAACTCCTACAAACAAAAAGTCCTTATTAAAACCCTTGTTTAGAAAAGGCCAAAATCCTATTTGTTTGTTGGTGCAAGAACGGTCGTTCTGAAGCCGCCCCACAATTTTACGGCTTTTAGTAGAGATGGAAAGCATGCCGTGGGAGTTTCATGGGTGTTGGTGCTTGGCTGCCCCGTATAAGTGAGTGCCGTGGAGGGGAGCCAGTGGGGTCAAGCATCTAACCATCCACTAAAAGTAGGCGTAGCTGGACTTGTCCAAGTGGGGACTCAACAAACATTGTCTATCACATCCATAGGATTGTACATGTTTTTGGGTTACAAAAACACATGCTTGTTCGTAAACATTGGAAAACAAACACTTAAACATGATCATGCAAATTTCAAACCCCTTTTGATAGAGCAAATACCTTTTGACAAATTTAAGTGTTGTTGCTTTCCCTTGGGATTATGTCCTTAGAGGTTTCTCATCACTTGAATTTATATCGTCATTTGCTCTAACTAGGGTTAACCTAGGAAATCCCTTTGCCTCAATTTCTTGGAACTCCCACACAACACTTTGTGGGAAGAAAAGGAATTTTGACATAGGACATCTTTAGTTTGAAACATAATCAAGAAAGTGTATTTGGTAAAAAGAAGTCATTAAAAGAAAAGATAAGCAATTGAACCCCACACATGTCTTTTCAATGATTTCTCGCAAGGTCAAAATACAAAAACCCAAGAAAAAGAAATTTAGCCCAAAACAACATCAACAAAGACTCAAAAGGTTATATGATTTTAGAGAAAAGTTGTTGGCTAATTTCTATAGACATGCTTCAAGAGACAACCCCACTTTATATTCATTTTACTACACACGAAATCCAAGATTGTTTCAAGGGATTGGATACCTTGCTTAGGGCATAACATGTTCTTCAATACCTTGGTCTTGTTAAACAAAAGTCTAAACTAGGGTCATTCTAAGATCAAAACAAACATTCATCCATCAAAAACATCATCAACCATAAACATCTCACCAACATTTTGAGAAAATCTTGACACAACTATGCTAGGCTCCTTTGGTAGACATCAAAACTTTTCAAACATGAGACTTTGAATTCTTCAAACATCAAACATTGTTCAACTCAAGTGTGTGAATGAATCCTTTTGCACATGCTTAGTTGAATTATCACTTTGTTCAAATTAATGGTGGATAGATGCATCCTTCTCCCATCACTAATTTGGATTATCTTTTGGTTAGCTTGTGAGTAGACACATCCTATTCTCACTCCTAAATCAAATTATCCTTTATGAGCATTAGTTATCTTTTTTAGATCATCATCCAAACATCTTGGGGATATCTCTTGCTCAAACATCAACATTCAAAAGACAGAATTCAAAGTCTAAACATCAAACAAACATCAATCAAAGCAAACCCAAAGTACCTAGCATCACATCAAGATTTTCAATACAAATTCAAAACATCCATTCTCATCCATATATCATACACCTTTCATCTTCACATCTTTGATCTTTTACACATCCTAGTTTGCTCTTTTATGGTTCAAACAAGATCACAACACAAGAGGAACATGGAGTTAAATCAAGAAACATCAACCACAAGTGATCTAAGCCAAAACATTCCAGAAATCCAAAACACACCACTTCCAGACCTCACTATCACTACACACGATCCACAAAAAGAGGTCTTGGTGGAAGACATCACACCAACAGAACTAAGTGAGGAAGAAGTTCTTGAGATGCTCAAACAACCAAAACTACAAAAGTTTCTTCGCGCAATGACTAAAATAAATCCATCAATTCTCAACACTGTTGAGGATGCGCTTCTTGTACCAAATGACCAAAACACCCTTCCACAATCAACCACTTCCATTACCACCATAGAACCTACTATCAATGAGGATGATACCCTCTTCAACACGCATCAAAATCCACTTTACAACCCACTTGGATTTATCGATACATCTGAGGTTCCTTACCATACCACCTCATCATTTTCCCTTGACACGCAAGTGTCTAGACCTTTGGTACAAGCAAGCTCATCCGAAATAGAGAGACCCTACGGATTTGTCTCTTCATTTGCACAAGAAAATTTTCCACCATTCAAACCATTCACACCTCCCACCACGTCAACACCATATTTTGGTTTAGGGATCTCCCCTTTACCTAAATTTCCACCTTTCCCTAACATAAATCGCCCCATCCAAATCAATTCATCCAACCAAGGGGGTACATCACATCTTTCAAACACACCATCCACATCAAACCAACGCATGATAGCTAATCAAAATACGGTCTCTCAAAGACCCACTATTTCGCTCATCTCTACCATTCCTACCACTTCACCTAGTCCCACCATTCCTATCACTTCACCCATCCCAAATGCACCTATCACCACATTCACTCCAACCACTACATCCACTATACCTCAAACTTCCACTACCCCCATCACACCCCTTACATCGCAACCTCCCACCACCACCATCGCTCTAAGCACATCTCAAATTCTCACCACTCCATCCAACATAATTCCAATCCCACCACCACCACCATTGCGACCAAGCCAAGTAAGCCATTACAATGCTGCATTCAAAGCATACCAACAATTGCTCCAACAATATCAAACAATTCAGCAAGCGCCTATAGCCACGCATGCTTCTCAAGCTTCACAGCAAAGTCAAGCTCAAACATCGTTGCAACAACAAGCACAACAAGTGGCACAAGCCCAAGCTTTGTTGCAACAACAACAACAAGACGCACAAGATGCTCAAGCCGCACAAGCTTCTCAAGCCACACAAGCTTCTCAAGCCACACAAGCTTCTCAAGCCGCACAAGCTGCTCAAGCTGGAAAAGATGCCCAAGATGCCCAAGCACGAGAGCAAGCACAAGCGCAGTAATTTGCACAACAACAAGCAGCCCAACAACTCGCATATCAATAAGCATTAGAGCAATACCAAGAACAACAAGAAGCAACACAACAAGCCCTAGCTGACCAACAACAAGCATTGTTGGACCAACAACAGCAAGCACAGCAACAAGCTCTATTAGCACAACAATAGCAAGATCAACAACAAGCGTTGTTGAAAGCATACATGGCACAACAAGGAAACATTCCACCCATTCAAACACCCACTCCACCCCCCCAGAACACCTTCATTCCACCTCCTGATCCACAATTGGATGTCACAGCACAAATAAAAATTTTGTCACAACAAGTGCTTGACCTTCAATCAAGAAGGACACCAAAACCACAAAAAAACCTATGCCCTTATCCATTTGATAGGAGCGTAGAAATGAAACCATTCCCAAAAGGGTTTGAGATCCCTAAATTTGACAAATATCGCGGAACGGGTAACCCTGAAGATCACATCAGGGAATTCCAAGTACATTGCATGGAGGTGGCTTACGACAAAACGTACTTGATGATATTATTCCCAAGAAGCTTGGATGGAAATGCAATTGATTGGTTTTCTCGACTTTCTGGAATAAAAAAATTCCAGGAAATCATAGATGCCTTCATACAAAATTATTCCTTCAACACTCCCATGGAGGTTAGCTTACAGGAATTATCAGCTCTCAAACAAGGGAAAAATGAATCATTCAGTGCTTTCTTACAATGATGGCGATCCAAAGATAATCGAAGCAAGTGGTCCATGCTTGAAGAGCAACAAGTGGGAACTATCATTGCGAATCTTGATGGGCCCTTGGCCTTCCACCTCAAAATGAAAAACATCACCACTTACGACCAGTTGATCCCTAGGGCGCTCAATATTGAACAATCCCTTGCCACACAGGGAGAAACTTCATCATATCAAGAAGGCCGCTCATCATCCAATTATCATGACAAACCACGAACATGGGCAAAGAATCGTAATGTAACCAATGATGGTGTTGTTGATGCCAAGGTTGTCATTAGTGCCCCACGGAAGAACAATCCACCATCCCAACAACAACAACACCAAAATACCAATCAAAGCAATCGACAAGTCAATACTGTGGTCCAACCATCCCATAACCAAAACACAAACAACACTGATAATCAGGGAGGACCACAGCGAAACAAGTTCTTCCCCAAACGAAAATACACACTCCTTGGGGAACCTGCTGAAGCAATCATGAAAAGATTGGTAGATGAAAAATTGATAACGGTCCCTACACATAATAATTATCAAGAACCATCGGTCAAGCCACCATGGTATAATGAGAATTATCTTTGCGACTTCCACAAACTCAAGGGACACACGACAAACAACTGCATGAGGCTCAAAAATCTAATTCAAGACCTCATAGATGACAAAATCATAGATGTGGAGGCACCATCAGGAAACAAAGATCTCAAGATTTATACGAATCCAATGCCGAATCATGGTAACAAAGGAAACAAAGATCAAGACAAAGGAAAAGGGGCTTATAAAAATGTCAACCACACATACGAGGGTGTTGTCGCTTGTTTAGACGAGTTTTGTGGAGTCATCACTATCAAAGGGGCCCAAGATGATTGTAGAGTCACCACAAGAGGTGGAAAGGTTACCATTGCAGCACCATCCCAACCAAGCGTTGTTGAAAGCATACATGGCACAACAAGAAAACATTCCACCCATTCAAACACCCACTCCACCCCCCTAGAACACCTTCATTCCACCTCCTGATCCACAATTGGATGTCACGACACAAATAAATTTTTTGTCACAACAAGTGCTTGACCTTCAATCAGGAAGGACACCAAAACCACAAAAAAACCTATGCCCTTATCCATTTGATAGGAGCGTAGAAACGAAACCGTTCCCAAAAGGGTTTGCGATCCCTAAATTTGACAAATATCATGAAACGAGTAACCCTGAAGATCACATCAGGGAATTCCAAGTACATTGCATGGAGGTGGCTTATGACGAAACGTACTTGATGAGATTATTCCCAAGAAGCTTGGCTAAAAATGCTATTGATTGGTTTTCTCGACTTTCTGGAATCAAAAAATTCCAGGAAACCATAGATGCCTTCATACAGAATTATTCCTTCAACACTCCCATGGAGGTTAGATTACATGAATTATCAGCTCTCAAACAAGGGAAAAATGAATCATTCGGTGCTTTCTTACAATGATGGCGATCCAAAGCTAATTGAAGCAAGTGGTCCATGCCTAAAGAGCAACAAGTGGGAACTATCATTGCAAATCTTGATGGGCCCTTGGCCTTCCACCTCAAAATGCAAAACATCACCACTTACGACCGGTTGATCCCTAGGGCACTCAATATCGAACGAGCCCTTGCCACATAGGGAGAAACTTCATCATATCAAGAAGGCCGCTCATCATCCAGTTATCATGACAAACCACGAATATGGGCAAAGAATCGTAATGTAACCAACGATGGTGTCGTTGACGCCAAGGTTGTCATTAGTGACGAAAATACACACCCCTTGGGGAACCTACTGAAGCAATCATGAAAATATTGGTAGATGAAAAAATGATAATGGTCCCTACACATAATAATTATCAGGAACCATCGGTCAAGCCACCATGGTATAATGAGAATTATCTTTGCGACTTCCACAAACTCAAGGGACACACAAAAAACAAATACATGAGGCTCAAAAATCTAATTCAAGACCTCATAGATGACAAAATCATAGATGTGGAAGCACCATTAGGAAACAAAGATCTCAAGATTTACACGAATTCGATGCCAAATCATGGCAACAAAGGAAACAAAGATCAAGACAAGGGAAAAGAAGCTTATAAAAATGTCAACCACACATACGAGGGTTTTGTCGCTTGTTTAGACAAGTTTTGTGGAGTCATCACCATCAAAGGGGCCCAAGCCGATTGTGGAGTCACCACAAGAGGTGGAAAGGTTACCATTGTAGCACCATCCCAACCAAGCAGAAATTCCACATCCAATCCAAGGTCTAACCCTAGTGGCTATAATGTCTTGGATCAATTAAAAAGAACCCCTGCACATATCTCCATCATGGAGTTACTCAAAATCTCATCTGCACACAAAAAGATTCTAGAAGAAGCTTTGGCGTCATCTACTGTCCCCGCAGATCTAGATGCAGAACAATTCCAAGCTATGGTCGCAAGTATCACCACACCTAACATTCTTACATTTTCTGAACAAGACTTCCCCACACAACCATCTCACAACCGTGCGCTTCATCTGGAGGTGTACGTAAATAAAAAGAAAGTCAAGAGAGTCTTGGTGGATGGAGGTGCAGGCTTAAATATTTGCTCCTTAAAGCTTCTAAAGAATTTGAACATTTCAGAGGATTCAATTGACAAAGGAAAAGGCATCACAATAAGAGCATACGATGACCAGGAAAGGGTATCCCAAGGCACCATTCAGCTTCCTGTCCAGGTTGGACCCGCCATCATGCAAACCAACTGTCAGGTCTTGGACCTCGATTTACCATACAACATTCTCCTAGGGCGACCATGGATACATGCAATGCAAGCTATAGCTTCAACCTTTCATCAATGTGTGAAATTCACACATGAAGGTCAAGAGGTTACTATCCATGGAGATCCTGAGCCATTTGCCTACTGCAAAAATCTAGAGGCAAAATACTACAAGATCCCGCAAGTACCCAAGAACGATGAAGGCCCATCAACACCTTATGTGGATCCCGCCACTCTCACTTCTGTGACAGAGACACCCTCCACCCCCGCCATCCCCGCCTTTTCTGATATCAAAGTCATAATACAAGATGATGGTTGTGGAAACTATTCAATTCCTAAGAATGCTTTTGTAGTAGGAGAGCTACCACAATCTCCTAGATCAAGAGGACGACCACAATCACAAGAAGCTTCAACATCTCAAGGCTCCTATGAATGAAACCCCACCTTCACAAGTGCAGGAGATCTTGGTCAGGAAACATTAGAGGGGGACCTATCTCATCTCCTCTATCGAGATGATATACCAGCAGTTGAATTGCCTATGGACGAACGAAACAAAGGTATGAAGATGATGCTCTCGATGGGCTATAACCGGAACCAAGGGTTAGGCCAAGATAATAACGGGCGTGTAATACCCATTATACCTGAGAAGCAAATAAAAAATCTTGGCATTGGTCATCCTACTCCTAAGGTAACTGTACTTGGTCGAGGTGCCCATGGTAGACAGAACCGAACGCCTCCTCAGGAATCTGTAGCTACTCCAAAATCCTCCATGACTTTAGGAATGCCCACTGATTTAACTGAGTCACCAGAAATAGGATTACCTTTGTTGTTTGAGGATACTAATGTCCTTATGATTAGCACCTTGTCTTATGAGTCTGAAAACCAAAGCAATGAAATCCGATTAGTCTATCCCCAACTGATTGATTACGACCAACGAGGACCACCAATTCTTGACATGTTTGAAAACGATGAGGCGCTCTCAGAATTCATGGGACTTAGGGATGACATTCCATGTGGGGATCATAAGGCAGGTTTTATCATAGAGCTGGATACACATGCATACTATGGAGAAACGATTGAATCCCTCAGTCGCAAAAATAAAAAATTGAGAATAATCTCCAAGTCCTTGAGTGAAAACCACCTTGTGGCACTCTCCGACTCTGAAAAAGTAAAAAGAAAGGACGCATCCAATGGTGAAAACCTCTCTAAGGCGCCTGAGGATGGGGGATTCAATCTTCCTCTTACAGCTATACACCAAAAAAAGTCAGCTATGCTAGTAGAAAAGTGCAACCCCATCAATTTGGGAACACAAGAAACTCCTCATATTACATTCTACGCTGAGTCATTATTATGCAAAGAACAGGAGGAGTTGGCTACCTTCTTAAAGGAGAGGAAGATAAATTTTGCATGGACCTATGCTGATATGCAAGGACTGGATCCAGAGGTAGTGGTTCAGCACTTGGCAGTCTATCCTGAAGCTAAACCTGTAAAACAGAAGTTGAGAAAGATGCACCCACAGATTGCTCTATTAGTTAAGATGGAACTCCAAAAACTACTAGATGCGGGATTCATACGAACGATCGCCTACCCTGAGTGGGTCTCCAATCTAGTATCGGTTTCAAAACCAACTGGGGGCATAAGAATTTGTATGGACTTTAGGGACTTGAACAAGGCTTGCCCAAAAGATGATTTCCCGTTGCCTAACTTTGATATGATTGTAGACATGACTGCGGGGCATGAGATGCTTTCCTTGATGGATGGATTTTCAGGCTATAATCAGATAAGAATTGTAGAGGAAGACCAACATAAAACATCTTTCACTTGTCCTTGGGGAACATACTGCTGGAACGTAATGCCATTCGGCTTAAAGAACGCTGGAGCCACATACCAAAGGGCCATGACACTAATATTCAATGACATGATCCACAAAATAGTTGAGGACTATGTGGATGACATCCTAGGAAAATCCAAAAAGAGTAAGGATCATATATCGGTCTTGAGTGCTATCTTTGACATACTAGAAGAATACAAGGTTCGTTTGAATCCCAAGAAGTGCATCTTTGGCATACAATCAAGAAAGCTGTTGGGCTACATAGTGTCAATGAGAGGCATTGAGATTGATCTGGCAAAGGTGAAAGCAATACTTGAAATGGAAGCTCCTAGGACATTGAAACAACTAAGAGGTCTCCAAGGTAGGGTTCAGTCAATTCGCAGGTTCATAGCACAATTAGCAGACAAACAAATCCCTTAATCTCACTTACTCCACAAGGGGGTAACGTACAAATGGGATGACAAATGCGAACAAGCCTTCAAAAAAATCAAGGAATATCTGTTAACACCTCCAGTACTAAGGCCTTCAATTCAGAACAAACCATTGATCCTTTATATCTCAGCAACTGCAGCAGCCCTTGGTGCTCTCCTAGCACAACATGATGAAAATGGAATAGAAAGAGCCATCTACTACATCAGCTGTACAATGGTGGGCCATGAGTTAAACTATACATTCATTGAAAAAGCTTGCCTAGCAGTGGTGTTTGCATCCCAAAAATTCAGACACTACATGTTGGCACACAAGATCAAACTCATAGCTAAAATTGATCCCCTAAAGTATCTTCTTTCAAAGGAAATGCTTACGGGAAGAATGGCTAAGTGGGTAATGATATTATTAGAATACGACATTGAGTATGTGGAGCACAAGGCAATCAAGGGACAGGTCATTACAGACCAACTGGCAGACACACCTATCTATGCGGAGAACCCACTTGTTTCAGAATTTCCAGATGAATCCATTTTCAACATTGACATAGCTACTCATTAGAAACTATACTTTGATGGCTCCTACACACAACATGGGTTAGGAGCTGGTATCTTCTTCATCACTCCAAAAGGGGATTGTATACCAAGATCATACAAACTAGCATTCCCTTGTACCAACAACATTGCAGAATACGAGGCTTTAACTATAGGTCTCAGAATAGCAGTACAGTGGAACATTATGACATTAAAGGTATATGGAGATTCACAGCTTATCATAAATCAAGTGAACAATGAGTACCAAACAAAGGATGATAAGATAACTCCATACAAAAGGCTGGTGGAAAATCTCAAGGAATCTTTTGTTGACATCACATTTGAGCAAGTACGAAGAACCAACAACAGAGCAGCAGACGCAATGGCAACTATTGGATCACTCTTAGAGATCCCTCGAAATGTTCTGAAATGCGACTTCTTAGTAGAGTAGCTTCTCGTACCAGCATTCAAGGTACCAAAGTCAGAATTTGTGGGCAAAATCGTTGGTCTGAATGATCAGTGGTACCAAAACATTTACACATACCTTAGGATAGGTATCATTCCCGCTGATTTGCGTTCAAGCCTTAAACGAACCTTTATCAAGAAAGCATCTCATTTTGTCATTTTAGGAGAAACCCTATATCGCAGAAGCATAGACGGAACCTTACTAAGATGTCTTAACCCTAAGGAGGCTTCAGCTTCCCTAACTGAGGTGCACAACGGCATCTATGGTTCTCATTCGAGTGGCATGACCTTGTTTAAGAAATTGCTGAGGAGTGGGTATTACTGGCCTACCATGGACAGAGAGGCACATGAATATGTCAAGAAGTGTCTATAATGTCAGTAACACGGGGACCTCATCCATGCTCCAACTCAAGAGCTTCATCCAATCGTCACACCATGGCCCTTTTCACAGTGGGGACTCGATCTCATTGGGAAAATTACACCCACCTCATCCAACGGCCAAAAATTCATTATAACTGCAACTGAGTACTTCACCAAGTGGGTTCAAGCCATACCTATGACCTACATAACAGGAAAGCAGATCTCAAAGTTCATCCTAAACTATCTCATATGTCGCTATGGTGTTCCACAAGGCATTATCTCAGATAATGGGTCACCATTCAAAAATCAGGAAGTCCGTGACCTATGTGATAAATTCAAAATCCAACATCGCTTTTCCACCCCATACTATCCCCAAGGCAATGGGCAAGAAGAAGCTAAAAATAAAACCATCCTCAAAATCCTTAAGAAAACAGTCAATGACGTAGGTCGTGACTGGCATTTGTAGCTTAATCCTGCCCTTTGGGCTTACTGAACTAGCATCTGCACACCCACTGGTGCCACACCATTTTCCTTGGTCTACGGATCATAGGCCATCTTGCCCATTGAGATCGAGCTACCATCCCTCAGAGTATCATTGCAAAAACTCATCACGGATGAGGAGTATCAAGTTTCAAGACTGAACGAGCTGGAATTGTTGGACGAGCGACATCTGGATGCTTTAAACCATCTGCAAGTGTACCAGAATAGACTGAAAAGGAGCTACAACAAGAAAATCAGAAGCAAAACTTTCCAAGTTGGAGAATTGGTGCTAAAAGAGAATCAGAAGAATGTCTTGAACCCAAATGGAAAGGGCAAGTTTGAACCTAATTGGTTAGGACCCTTTGTCATCACAGCAAGCTACAAATCAGGGGCATATCAGTTATCAACACCCAAAGGGGAACCCCTACAGGAGCAAATGAATAGCTCCCATCTCAAAAAGTTTTATGCCTAAATATTTCAAGGTATAGAACCAAAAAATTCAAAAAAATCATAAAAAGTCCTTAAAAAATGGTTACTTTGGCGAAAACCTGGCAAATAGGCATCTTGGTGACAACAAAAAAATCAAAAAATCAAGAAAATAGTAAAGAGAAAAAAATTGTCCTCTAGTGAAAACCACTTCGGTGGCACTTTGGGCAAGTACCTTGGTGAAAACCTAGCAAACATGCACCTTGTGTAAATAAGCACTCTCCATCCATCTTGGTCTTCGTAACTTGCTTTGCATCATTCACTCACCCATTGCATATCATTGCATTTCACCCTTCCATCCGCATTTGCACCATAGCTTGGTCTTGCATTTGTGTCACAATTCCTCCTAGAGCTACTCGAACCACTTAAAAGGTCAGTTTGTCCTACCTATATCGGAGTAGTCTATCGCCTCACGCTGGGGGCACGTTCTCATCGGATCAGATTCGTGTATGATCTTAAAATCCTCAAATCAGAAAATCCAAAAACATCAGAAAATTAGAAAATCCAAAAACATTCAAAACATATCAAAATCCAAAAACAAGTCAAAAAGTCATTCAAAAAGTCAAAAACAGATTTGTTTTGTCGAACTACGTTGTCTCTAAGCCTGAACGTAGGCAAGGTTGATCTTTGATTATCCCCTGAGACATTTAGGTCAGTCCTATAGGAGTCCGTCATAATAAACTGACATTTCATCATGTATATCTTCATTTGTAAATTGGTCAAGTTGTCAGTCGAACTACGTGGTCTCTGCGTGTATAACATAGGCAAGGCTAATCTGTGGATCAACCCTCGAGGCCTCTAGGATAGGTCTTTAGGTTAGTCTCTTGGTCAAAATCTCAGAAAATCTCAAAACATTGGAAAATTGAAAATCAAAATATTTGAAAATCTCAAAAATACCAAAAACAACCTCAAAACATTGCAAAACTCCAAAAACATCCAAATATTTGAAAAAAAAAAAATCCATCCACCTCATCTCGCTTACACTCGTGATAATCAATCATCCATAATAAATCATCATCACCCTCAACCTTTGGTAAAACAGTCAAAACAAGTCTAGCAACAAATGTGAAAACCTAAACTATCAAAATCTCAAGTATAGGTCAGTTAGCAAGCAAGTTGGTCAACTCTTTTCTTATCAGTGGCATATAAATCATAAATCAATTTCATCATCGTTTGATAAAAGCATGTCCTAGGATCCGTTCCGACAATGGGCACTTTTATCAAACCAACCACTTTGGGTAAACAAAACGACGTGTCATTAACATGTCCTAGGATCCGTTCCGACAATGGACATTATCTTTTGGCAATAAGTTTTGGCTCCCATCTTTCAAACATCATTTCTCTTAGGCTAACGGTACGAAGAACATTAGTTTGTTTGCTCACTTACTTTATCTTGTTTGATTTATCTCATTGTGCTCATTCCAAGGACCTCTCAATGATGTCCAAACGAAGGATTTAGAGAGATAGGAATGGGGCAACGATCATTATCTTTTGTCTGTGTGCTTGTTGTATATCTTTGTAATATAACCTTGGTCATGCGTGCTTTTGTTTAGTCTATAGCGAGGGTGTTTTAAGTTTCTTGTTGACCACATAGAAAGGCTCGCCTTCCTATGTTTTGGTCTGAGATATTTGAAATATTTGAACTATTTTCTAGACAGGGTTCCGTATGTCAGGTGTGAACAAGAATACTCCTATCTGATTTGTCGAGTCAAAGTCCATCACACTAGGTACAACGCCATCCTGGTTCTCGATACCTTGATGCATCGTACTGCGTGTATTATCAAACATAAGGAAATTCACCCTTTGAAAATCCCAACTCCACGGCAAGTAGTCATCATCATTTGCATGATCATCTCATTCTTTCATTCTTCTATCACATTCTTCTATCTTTACTAACATTTCTATCCCAGTTAGTACATGAAGCTACCCACAGCTAATGAATGTCCATTCATCTACATCAACCACTCCTCTCGCATTTTATCACGATTTTGATTGGAAATTGGCATTCCCATTCAACATCTCGAGGGGGCAATATACCAGTGCAATTCTTCTCACTGGGGCAATAGTGGGGCATTCGAAAAATCAGAATTTTTTTGATTTTGATCATGACAAGATCATTCTTTGAATCAATGCAACAAGTACATTGCTTCAAAGATGGGAAAAATGTAGACACGTAAAATGTACAAGTTGACATTGCGCATCTAACTCTGATCTACTAACATCATTTCTTCCTAAATCATCCCTCGGTCTAATTGTTTAATCAAATTCCCTTATCTGATTAAATTCATCAATATTCGTCTCTTAATTAAATAAATTATTTTTGTCTAATTAAGTCACTTTCCCTTGTTAATTAAATCAATTCATCTGATCTAATTATCCCTATTTTAATTAAATAATTAATTTTATTTAATTAAATCTCTAAAGTCTATCTATTAAATTGAATAAATTAAAATCTTATTTAATTTAATCTTACTTCAATCTCTTTAATTTAATAATCAAAACATGTTTATTTAATTAAACTCATTAAATCATTTCCTCTCTTGTTTGATTTAAATTAATCCAAAAATCTAAGTCAAAATAAGTCAACTCACCTAATCATCATTAAACTAACATAATCAAACCATGATTAAATACTAATCTCACCCACTTGCACAAATAAATCAATTTATTGATTTATTAAATCTTTATTTTCCCTCAACAAAGCATCTTTTGAAGGAATATTCTTCTATTTCAAATTCAAAATTTGAATGACATGTCCTTCCAACATGTCATTTACTCTCTCTTACAAGTCCTTCCAACAAGGCATTTACTTCTTCTTACATGTCCTTGCCTTGAGCGAAGGGGCATTTAATGCAATTTTCTTTCCCCCTCTTACATGTCTTTTCTCAAAATTCAAATTCAAAAATGCATTTATTGGCACATTTGTCAAAACTTTCTCATTCCTCACCCAATCACATTTGGACAAGTGGCATTTTTTCATTGGCCAAATCTTTGTCCCACATTGCTCTATTTTGGCTTTGTTTCCATTTCAACATTCTATAAATAGACTGCTTCACCATGCACTTTATCATCCACAATTATGCAAAGTTATTATGCACAAATATCTCTCAAATTCCATCCATCTTCTTAACTAGTTTATTGTAGATTTTGGAGCTCATTGAGGGACTTATCAAGTGGATCAATCATCTTCAATCAACATTTGCATTCAAGGAGTTAGGAAAGGGAAAATCTCCACACACCTATTTGCACCAACTCCTCCATGGGATCAAGTGTTTGCATGCTAAATTAGGATTTCATACTTCCATTATGTTCTTCATTGTTTTTTTTGTTCTATTTCCTATTTTAGCTTTGTGAATGGATTTCATGGGGAATCCTTGTTCATGCTTACAAAATAACTCTCTAACGTTGTTTGTTGTTGTGTTTTTGTAGGCACTTCAAATTAGGGGTTCACAATACTAATGATATTCTGTATGTGGAAGGCTTGAAGCATAATGTTTTAAGTGTTTTTTAGATGGTTGATAAGGGATACAATCTTTAGTTCAATGATGGAAAGGGAAAAATATCGAGTTCTGAAAATGTAATTACATCAGGTACAAAAACAAAAGGTATCATCTTTCACTTGAGTGCTGCTAGTAAAAGTTGTTTGATTGCTCAAGTTGATGAAAGTTGGTTATGGAATAGGAGAATGTGTCAAGTTAACTTTGATAATATTGTCAAGATAAGTTCTGCTAAGGCTGTGGGAGATCTACCTAAGTTGGTGAAACCTACTAATGCTATATGCAAGGAATGCCAGTTAGGAAAGTGATGAGGGAGCAAACCCAAGACACAAAATAACACTCACAAAATAGAGAATAATATTTTATTCAAAATTATGGAACTCTTACATGCAAAGGATCTCAAAGCCTCGAGCTCTGTATTACATACAAATTACAGACTTATAGAAATTACCTAGATTCCCCTTTCGCAGCATGCAAACTCTTTTCCCCAAAAAGTTCCCAAAAATTAGAAACTAGCCCATAAATAACCCCTTTTTGGTTTTGGAGCCAAAAAAAACATTCAAGATATGAGTTTTGGTGGTTTGGTGCCAAAATTACAATTTGAAATTCAAGTTTAAATTCACAGTCGAAAATTAGCACATTTCTAAAATATGCACCAACTTTCGACAGCCATAACTTTTAATCCGACCGTTGGATCTTCAATGATAATACCTTTTTGGAAAGCTCTCAAAAAGACATTGTTGTAGAAAGTAGGCCTATGGCTAAATACTTTGGGATTTCCGCAAATTTTTATGCCCATCCAAAATTGTTTAGGGCCTCAAACTGGACTCAGAAGGTTTTTCAGGGCAAAAAGTAGAAATTGGAACTTGAATAACTTTCAAATCATGAATGGTCTTGACCTAATTCTTTCACCAAAGTGCTAATTTTTCCATTCTGAACCTTCCCATAAATTTATTTCTTCCCATGTCTTCAAATTCACACTTGCTAAAAATAGCAGTTGAGCAAAAAAAGCAAAAAAATAGTTTTGAAAGTTGAAAACTCTTATTCGATGAAAAGGGTATCCAAAAAATGCAAAAAACATATACAAAAAGAAAAAAATAGGAACAAAAATGGAAATCATCTTTTTGGGTGATGCAAGATTACCCTCACACCACTAGATGCTCCTGCATCAGACACCCAGAGTAATTTGAGAAGTGATCCCGTCACGTCTCAGATGGTTGAGGAAAACCCAAATGGTCAACCTCTGCCTTAGACAACCAGGATGAATCTTTGATAGGCCTTCCTCTCCACTCCACCAAATATTCTTCATATTGCCTATTTCTGGTACTCCTTCCCACATGGCTATCCAAGATTTCTTCAATCTGCTCCTCTGAAGTAGGTACTGGAATACCATACTATTCTATTGTTGGTACTTCCTCTATGCCACCTTCATGATACTTTGTCAAATCTCAAATATTAAACATAGGGGAAATGTTGATTCCATCTGGAAACTCTACCTCATATGCATTCCTTGATTCATACTTCTTCATAATTTTACAGGGACCAAACTTCTTCATCTTCAATTTGTTATAGGTTCCCACTAGAAACCTTTTCTTTCCTCAAGTGGACCATCACTTCATCACCAATTTGAAACTCCTTATACCTCCTCTTCTGATCTGCCTTAGCCTTATATTACATATTCATCTTGTTAATATGTTCTCTTACCTTCTCATTTATATTCTTGATGTGCTCTGCAAGGTCTTCGGCTTTAGCACTAGTCTTCTTCTCCTGGTCCATCTTCCTCAATTTTGGAGTGGTCCTAGGATTGCCTCCATACATAATCTGGAATGGTGATCTCTCAGTGCTTTTGTTAAAAAAATTGTTGTAAGAAAATTCTTCCTAGGGCAAGATCAAGTCCCATCCCTTGGGTTTATCTCCTACCAAGCATCTCAGTAGGTTACCCAGACTTCTATTCACAACTTCAGTCTACCCATTGGTTTGTGGATGGTGTGTAGAACTAAACTTCAACTCTATTTTCAAATTATTCCACAAGGTCCTCCAAAAGTACCCAAAAAAATTTGTGTCACGATCTGAGACTATACTCTTTGGCAAACCATGTAGTCTCACTACCTATCTGAAGAACAAGTTAGCAATGTGGATTGCATCATGGGTCTTCTGGCATGGGATGAAATGTTCCATCTTCGAAAACCTATCAACTACCAAAAATAATGAGTCATTCCTTCTCCTTGTCCTTGGAAAACCAAGAACAAAGTCCATACTTATATCCTCCCATGGCCAATTTGGTACAGGTAAGGGCTGATACAACCCAATATTTTGGCTCACTCCTTTAGCCATCTAACATACCCTACAACTTTGCACAAAATTCTTCACATCCTGTGATAACTAAGGCCAATAATAATGCTCACTGATAATGGCAATGGTCTTATCCTGACCAAAATGTCCTACCATTCCTCCACTGTGCTTCTCCTTTATCAAGTTCTCCCTCATGGAACTCTTCAAAATACACAATTGGCTTCCCTTAAATAGCAGACCATCTTGGATTATGAAATCCATCCACTTCGTCTTGTCAATGGTAACAAGCTCCTTGCAAGCTTTCCAAGCCTCTGCAAAATCAGGATCTTCAAGGTACAATGTCTTGAGTTCATTGAACCCAACCACTTGAATCTGCATCTCTTTCAACAATGTTTGCCTCCTACTTAAGGCATTTGCAACCCTATTCGACTTTCCACTCCTATGCTTTAAAACAAAAGTATAACTCTGCAAAAATTCTACCCATTTCATATGCCTCTAATTTAATTTTCCCTGACTACTTAGATATTGTAATGCTTGATGACCAGTAAACAAAACAAATTCCTTCAGTAACAAATAATGTCTTCATTTCTTTAATGCTTGAACCATTGCATAAAATTCCTAATCATATACAGAGTACTTTCTCTTTGCATCATTTAACTTTTCACTGAAATAGGCAATGGGCTTACCTTGGCTCATCACTACTCCAATGGCACAACCATTGGAATCATAATCCACCTGAAACACCTTATTGAAATCCAGGAGGGCTAAAACTGGCTACTCTATCACCTTCTGCTTCAACAGATCAAAAATCTTCGCTGCTCCAGTGCTCCACTTGAACTCTTTTCTATCCCCTCTCATTGTTTCAGTCAGGGGTGCACAAATACTACTAAAGTTTCTAATGAACTTTCTATAAAAACTGGCCAGACCATGGAAAAATCTCACCTCAGTAGCAGTTCTTGGGGTAGGCCATTCTAGAATAGCCTTCACCTTCTCTGGGTCTATCTTTAGACCTTTTGCTGAGACAACAAACCCAAAGTACACTAACTCCTTCACAAAACTACACTTCTTCACATTAATCAACAATTTCTCATCCCTTAACTTTTCAAAGACTCTACGAATATGCATCAAATGCTCACCCAGGGACTTATTGAATATTAAAAGATCATCTAAGTACACAATTAAAAAATTCCCCATAAACTCTTTCATTTCCTCATTCATGAGCCGCATGAATGTGCTCGGTGCATTGGTTAGCCCAAAGGGAATGAATAACCACTCGTACATTCCCTCCTTGGTCTTGATGGTAGCCTTCCATTCATCACCCTCTCGGATCCGGATCTGGTAATATCCGCTCTTCAGATCAATCTTCGTGAAGTATTGTGCTCCACTCAAACAGTCCATCAGGTCATCCATCCTTGACAAGGGAAATCTGTACTTGATTGTTATCTTATTTATGACTCGAGAGTTTATACACATCCTCCACTCCCCATCCTTCTTTAGTGCTAGTACTACAGGTACTGCACATGGGCTCAAAATCTCTTGAATCAAACCCTTTCTTAACAAATCTTGAACTTGTCTGTTCAACTCCTCATTTTCTATAGGAGTCATTCTATGAGCTTCCTTATTGGGTAAATTGGCTCCAGGGATCAAGTCAATCTGATGACTAATCTTCCTCATTGGTGGTAAACCCTTAGGCATGTTATCAAAAATAATCTCCTGAAACTCATCCAATAGTCCAAAAACTTCTACTGGCACCTTCTCACTATCTTCCTTATCCATTCTAGGAATCAATGCATAACACATACGCTCATGCTTCATGCCTTCTAAAAATTTCCTTCCATCAACAAAACAAATTCTAGCATTACTGCATAGCTTTTCTTCATCCTTCTGTAGGGGCTTCAACTTATGACAGACTCCATCCTTCATCAGGGAATAAGTGTTTGCATGGCCATCATGTACAACTCACCTATCAAACTGCCATGGCCTCCCCAACAACATGTGACATGCATCCATGTGGATGATATCATAGAGTACCTCATCACGATAGCTTTCGATCTTGAACTTCACCAGGCACTGCTCATTGACCAGAAATTTGTGGTCCTTTTGCAACCATGCAATCTGATATGGGTGTAGATGCTTTTCCCTTTTCAGCTTCAACTTTGTAACCATCTCTTCTTACACCAGATTATCAGTGCTCCCACTATCAATAATGACTTCATAATATTTGTCTTCACACTTGTACCTTGTGTGGAACAAATTCTTCCTCTGTTATGGCTCCTTCTCTTTAGTCACCAAGGCTCTTCTAACTACAAGGGCTTCTCCCCTTTCAGCATCATCTAAATGCTTGGATTGAGCCTCCTCATATGAATTTGTAACCCTTCCACGGGCTTCTGGCCTTCTGTCTGTCCTTCCTTGGTGTTGTGGAAATTCATAGGCTCGATGCCCTTCTTCACCATAATGGAAACAAGTTCCTCTAAAACCACCTCTTCCAGGCCCTAGCCCAGATCTTTCTCATCCTCTACCTCTTTGATCACCACTATTTTGATCACGAGGGCGGTAGAAGTTATCATTCCTTTGGCTTCGACTGGTACCCACATCTTCATTTTTCCTTTCATCCTCATTTCGGCTCCCAAAAGATCTTCCACTACCCCTTCCACTTTGAACTCTTTGGCCTTTTTGCTTGCTATCAAATATTTTGTTCAGCTTCTCCTCAACTTTTAGAGAAAACTAGTATGCATCCTCAATGGTGGTCATTCTGACCAGGCTTAGCTCCTTTTGAATGCTCAGTCGTAACCCATTAATATAATGGGCCACCTTCTCATTTTTGGCCTCTGCATGGCCTATTCTGATGATCATCTTGTAAAAACATTCTGTGTATTCTTTCATAGATCTACTTCCTTGCTTCAACCCTTGCAATTTCTTTAGCATATTTAACTCATACTCTACTGGTATGAACTTCTTCTTTAGTTTCTCCACCATGCGATCCCAATTGCTGATCTTTCCTTTTCCTCTTTGATTTCTCTCCAACTGGACCTCTTTCCACCAAATATTAGCATGGCCCTTTAGCTTTGTTTTGGACAACTTAACCCGATCTGGGTCCTCTAATTCTTCATACTCAAAATATTCTTCTAGCTCATTGATCCAGTTGATCAACTCTTCCAGATTCAAACTTCCGGAATAACTAGGGACTTCTATTCTGGGTCTTTTTCCAAGCTTCGAAATGGCCCTTATCAGTCACATTTGATCTTGATTAATTGCTTCTTCTTTCTCTTCTATGTTTGAATCTCCCACCTCTTCTTCATCCTCACTTTCTCCTCTCCTCGAGTTTAACCCTCTTCTCATTTGTTCCTACAATGCATCAATTTGTCTCTAGAGGGCTCTGAAACCCTCAGTCGCCAATAGATCTCTTCCACCAACATTTCTGCCACCTCTGCCACCTCTGGCACCACCATGCCTACAAAGAATCACTCTTGGAGGAATCTTGAAGATCTTGAACCCACAACCACGGTCCTGGTGCAAACTGCCTCATGATTGGCAATTTGTTCACACGCTCAAGAAAGCCCACTTTGATACCATCTGACGAGGGAGAAAACCTGAGACACAAAATAACACTCACAAAATAGAGAATAATATTTTATTCAAATATATGGAACTCTTACATGTAGAGGATCTCAAAGCCTTGAAATTTGTATTACACACAAATTACAGACTTACAAAAAATTACCTAGATTCCCCTTTCGCAACATGCAAACTCTTTTCCCCAAAAAGTTCCCCAAAAATTAGAAACTAGCCCATTAATAACCCCTTTTTGGTTTTGGAGCCAAAAACAACATTCGAGATATGAGTTTTGGTGGTTTGGCGCTAAAATTACAATTTGAAATTCAAGTTTAAATTCATAGTAGAAAATTAGCACATTTCTAAAATATGCACCAACTTCCGGTAACCATAAATTTTAATTCGACCATCGGATCTTCAATGATAATACCTTTTCAGAAAGCTCTCAAAAAGAGGATGTTCCACAAAGTAGGCCTATGGCTAACTACTTTGGGATTTCTGCAAATTTTTGGGCCCATCCGAAACCGTTTAGGGCCTCGAACTGGACTCAAAAGGTTTTTCAGGGCAAAAAGAAGAAACTAGAACTTGAATAAATTTCAAACTATGAATGATATTGACCTGATTCTTTCACCAAAGTGCTTATTTTTCTGTCCCAAACCTTCCCATAAATTTTTGTCTTCCCACGCCTTCAAATTCACACCTGCAAAAAATAGTAGTTGAGCAGAAAAAGCAGAAAATCAGTTCTGAAAGTTGAAAACTCTTATTCGACGAAAAGGGTATCCAAAAATGCAAACATCTACAAAAATAAAACAATAGGAACAAAAATGAAAATCATCTTTTTGGGTGATGCAAGATTGCCCTCACACCACTGGATGCTCCTGCATCAGAAAGAAAACTAGAATTTCATTTCGGAGGAAAAAGCATTGTTCAAATGAATTGTTTGAGCTTGTGCATATTGATCTATGTAGTCCCTCTAAGGTTAGATGTTTACAAGGTTATAGGTATTTCATGTTACTCATTGATGATTATTCTAGAATGATATGGGTTACTTTCTTAAGGGAGAAATTTGAAGCACTATAAAAATTCAAGATCTTTAAAGCTATAGTTGAGACAGAGACATGTTTGAAGATTAAATGTTTGATATTAGATAGGGGTGGTGAATTCACTTCCGGTGAATTTAATTATTTTTGTGAAGAACATGGAGTAAGGAGAAAATTATTTGCACCATGGACCCCTCAGTAAAATGGAGTCGTGAAAAGAAAGAACATAACAATTGAAGATGCTAGTAGAACTATGATGCTGGAAGGAAATGTCCCTCATATCTATTGGAGAGAAGTTGTGAGTACTGTTGTGTACACACTCAACCTAGTACAAATCAAAGGTAATATTAGTAAGATCCATTTTGAGCTATGGACTGGTCAAAAGACTACTATTAAATACTTCAAGATTTATTTGGAAGAAAATGTTATATCAAGAGAGATGAATACATATGAAAGTTTGATGCTAGAAGTGATGAAGGTATCTTTCTAGGTTATTCTACTAAAAGAAAAACATACTGGTGTTACAATAAAAGATTGAGGAAAATGGTTGAAAGTGCAAATGTTAGGGTTGATGAAAACTTAGGTACACCATCTAGAACTTGTGGATATGATTATGATGATTAGAATGACAGTACAAACAAAGGAAAGCAAGTTCAAACTACAAATCAAGTCCAAATCAATCTGGTGAATCAGGAGAATGAAGAAGAAGGAGAAACTAGTGGAAGCACAAAAGAGAGAACACAAGATCCTGAAGTTGAAGAAGATCCTAAGAAGACTCTGAGGTATGTAAGATTGAATAATTTAGAATATTAGATTATAGGTGATAAGAACAAAGGTGTGCAAAATAAGAGAAATATTGCATAATAGTATTGCTTGATTTCAAAAACTGAGCCTACTAGTGTGAATGAAGCATGTAAAGATGAAAATTGAGTTGAAGCAATGAAAGAGGAGTTAAAATAGATTGAGAAGAATGATACATGGACTCTTGTTCCTAGTCCTAAGGATAAGAATGTCATTGGAACCAAATGGGTCTTTAGAAACAAATTGAATGAGCAAGGTGAAATGGTTAGAACAAAGCAAGACTGGTATGTAAAGGATAATCTTAGATGGAAGGAATTGATTTTGAAGAGACTTTTTCCCCTGTTGCTAGAATTGAAGCTGTAAGATTATTTCTTGCCTATGCTGCTCACAAGAACTACAAAGTTTATCAGATGGATGCCAAATCAACTTTTCTAAATGGTGAATTGGAAGAAGTGTATGTTGAGAAACTTGATGGATTCTAGTTAACTGATAAGGAAATATGGTTTTTCAGTTGAAGAAAACACTGTATGGAATCAATCAAGCCCTTAGAGCATGGTATGCTAGATTGGATAAGTATTTGCTGAAGCTTGGATTTAACAAAGGTACCACTGATAGTAATCTATATTTCAAGAATGGTGACAAATATTTGATTGTTGAAGTATTTGTTGATGATATTATTTTTGGAGGAGATGATGGTTTATACATGAAGTTTGCTAATGAGATGAAAAATGAATTTGAGATGTCAATGATTGGTGAGATGAAATTATTTTTGGGATTTCAAATTACTTAGCTAGATAAAATGATATTCATATCTTAGTCCAAGTATGTGAAGGAATTTCTGAAGAAGTTCAATATGGAAGATTCAAAGCTAGCTGGTACACCCATGGTGACCAAATGCAAGTTGAAAACAAAAGATGATTCTCTGAAAGAAAATTATATAAGATACAAATCAATGATTGGTGGATTGATGTACTTAACTCAAACTAGGCCTGATATCATGAATGTTGTATATATTGTTGCAAGATTTCAAGCTAATCCAAAATAATCTAATGTTAGTGTAATTAATTAATTATTACACTAACATAAGTTAAATTAGGTCATATTTCATTTAGTCCTAGGTTAGATTTTAATAAATCATTTAATAAATAGGGAAATATTCCCTTCCTTGTTTGGTGGGATAATATTCCTTCTAGAAGATGAGTTGTCCTTCTAGAACTTATCTCAACATTTAATAATCAACTAGATAGGGTTCACATGTTGTCACATGTTGTTAGATCAAGACACATGGCAACATCTCATGCATCTTAGGTTTTCCTTCATGCCTATATATTCAGGCATCTTGTACATTTGTAATCATGTCATATTCAATTTGGCATCCTTGCATCGTAATCATAGCATGATATTTTTGCCATTTCTCTCTTGTGGAAGTTTTGTCTTGCAGGTGATTCTGGGGTGTTTGAGGAGTTCACCTAAACTCCCACATCTAATGTGACTATTGTAAAGAGAATTTTCAAATAATTTAAGAGAATAGTTGACTTTGGCCTATGGTATCCTAGAGATGATGATCTTATTTTGAGTACCATTACTAATGCTAATTGGGAAAGAGATGTAAATGACAGGAAAAGTACTAGTGGTGGAGCAATTTTATTGGGTAAGAAGCTGATTTCATGGTTAAGCAAGAAGCATAATTCCATTTCCTTATCTACTATAGAGGTTGAATACATTGTTGCTACTAACAATTGTACTCAAGTCTTGTGGATGAAGCAGATGTTAAAGGATATCATAATTGTGTATAATGAGCCTATTTTTATATTCTGTGATAATTCAAGTGCTATTAACATTTCTAAGAATTTGGTGCTACATTCAAAGAAAAAGCATATATATATCAAGTTTCATTTTTTGAGAGAGAAGGTGAGTGAAAAGAAAGTTAGATTGGAGTATGTGCCTACTAAGGAGAAAATTGTAGACATCTTTACCAAGCTATTGCCTAAGGATAATTTTGAGTATCTTAGAGGGAAGTTGGGGGTGCTTACCCCTCCTAATTAGAACTAAGGATGCATTGTATTGCATTAGTCCGTGCATTTCATAGTCATATCTTGTTTCAGATTAATGTTGTGGTAGCTGCTACTTAGGGAGAGTAGCCATATGTTCAGATGCTCATATATGTAGTTAAAATTTTGTGTGGAGATTAGAGATATTTTTCATTGATGTCAAAGGGGGATAATAGTCATGTGAAAAAATTGTGATTATCTGGGGAGAAGATCATGTGAAAGAGTTGAGGAGAAAATGAGTCAAAACCTAAGGGGGAGTAAGTGTCAAGAGTTAGTTGCATTGATGGTATTTTCACATCATGTGTTTCCATCAATTCCCAAGGGGGAGATTGTTGGATGTTGTGGTTGTGTTGCTAATATGTGGTTGTTATTGATGTTAACACTATTAGCATTAATTCATTTGAAGCTATATATGTCAAGGATATTGAGAAAATTGTAATAAATGAATTGTAGGTTGTTAGTGGTGAAGTGAAGTTTAGTATGCTAGTAAGTTCTGTACATTGATGATCAGAGGTTGTGGACTAAAGGGTTTATTTCTAAGTGTATCTAGTTTATCCACGGCAAGTTTCAGAGATCTGCATGAAGATTTGATCAAGTTATGAAAATTTTCATTCTATCAGTTTTTCTATTTCATCAGTTGGTGTTTCTAATTGAAGATGAGGCTAATTCAGTTATTTCAGTTGCTGTAAATACTTTTCTAGTGATTCGTGTTGTTTTTGGATGTTTGTAGATTACGCTCTATCTTTGTTGCATGTCCACATTGATCAATCTGCTCATGGTTGGCGATTTTATTTTGTGTGTTAATGTTTTTCTTGTTCTTGGTTGACATGGTGTTTGTAGTGTGTTGTGGATCTTCGAGGTGTAATTAATTGAAGTGTTTTCATGTTGATGTTAATTTAGGTCTTCAATAAGTTGTGGCCAACCTTGGCTGATTCAAATTGATAATATTTAATGTTTTGGGTCAACAATTTATATTCATTTTATTATTTTGTTGAAGCCGACATGAAGGGATGTAATTTCTTGTTGCAAATATATAAGAGCGATTGTTTATTTGAATTGAAGAGTGCAAGTGGATGCCATAGTGTGCTTCTATTTATGTGTGTGAAAATATTGATCTAAATCATTCAAAGGTAGAGAAAAGTGTGAAGAAAAGTGAAGAAGAGTGAAGAGATGTTCATGTGCTTACCCAGAACTATGATAAGGCATTAGAAAATGATATTTTATTAGTTCAAATTTGATGTAATCCAATTCTTTTTGTAAGATAGTGTGTCTTCCTTTAGGTGGTTAGCCTTGTTGCAATTGAGCAGTGATCTCTAGGCAATGTGCCTGAATGCATTTGCATTCCCTTTATTTCTTTTCATTATACTTTTAATAGGGTATAATCTTGTGGATTGATATCCACTGTGGTTTTTCCCCTAGCGGGGTTTCCACATAAAAAATCTTGGTATTATATGTGTTTTTGATGTGTTGATGATTTATATTTTCATGGTTAATAATCAAATCTAAGAATAAAGTTGGTAAGTTGGATAAGTTATAAATTTCTGAGACAACTAATTCACCCCCCTCGTAGTTGTCTACCCTTTTGTTGCCAACAATTAGTTCAAAAACAAACATGATGCATGAAGGCTTTGACATGATGCTTGATGCTTGAATAATGCTCTAGAATGTTTGATAATCATCTCTTGAAGGCTCTTGAATGATCTTGTGAAATCCAATTCATGAATACTTGAAGGATTAGGATGATCCCTTGAATGCTTAGGTGAAAATGAGTGAAATAACTTTGTATTTATACTTAATTATGCCAATTTTTTTGAAATTAAAACACCACAATCTGACTTCAGATCTAGGAAAATAAAATCCCACCAAGAATTTGAATTAATTTTAATTTTATGCCACACAGGACTCATATGCCTATATGGGTCCCATTAGGCATAATTTATGGGACCATTTTTTAAAATGCTTAGAAAGGTGTAAAACCAAGATTGAGACCCAAAACTGTAGGTGGGACTTATACGCCCAAGGTGGTGTATGAGTCCTAGATCACAAAATATAGTCCACGCAGCCTAAAAAAACCTAAATTATGATTAGATGTTGATTTTTCTCAAGATTATCCTTAGAAAGATGCATTAAATAACACTTGTAGATGTAAAATAAGGTCAATTAAAGCATAAAGAAGTTGAATTATTTATGAAAACCCTATAAAAGTGTTAAAGTGTGTTACAACAATTTAAAACACTCTAAATAAGGTATGGTTAAGTTCATTTTGGTTGAAAAGAGGTTTATTAGGTTCAGTTAATTAAAATAAAACCTTAGAAAAGCGTGAAAGTGTGTTACAACACTTCACAATACCTTAGCAAGGTACAATTTAAGTTCATTAGTTCACAAGGGCCCAAGACCTAATTTGAGTGTATTAAACACATTACAACACTAAGTAATAGCATCATTATGCTCAATTTTACAAGGAGGGCCCAAACAAGTGTGAAAATTTCACCGACAATATTTTTTAACACTACATTAAGCCCCCACTTTAGTGAGTATGAACTTGCTTCAAAATCACCCTAAAGCAGACAAACTCACTTCTAGAGGGGTCCAAATGCACCAATGCTAGTAAGATGAGATGACAAGAATCAAAAGGGGTGATGAAGCCCCTAGGATCATGATCCCATGACAAGCCAGTGTAGGAACAAAAGAACACACGTAAAAATGATATAAAGAGCATCATAAAGGAACAAGCCTACACTACCAAAGACAAATAGAAGAGAAAATCAATAGAAAAAGGGTGGATCAAGCTTTGACCATTTGTATAACATGATGTGGATCATATCCAAGCTGTTTGTCCAAAAAAAAAACACTCACTCAGATGCAAAAAAACTTCAAGTTGTCTGCTGGGTGAGTATCCAAAAGAGTGAGACACATACACACATGGCTGATATGCGCTCACACTCACGTGTGAGTAGCTAAGGGAGAGTCATGCCTCATTCAAGCTTCTCATCAAAACCATACCAATGTTATAGCTCTTGATAACTTTGATAAGGCACCATGGAAAAATGAACTTCGAGCTTCATGAGGTAAGAAAAACTTTGTATGCTTGGAGCTCATGAACAATGAACTTCAAGCTTCATGAGGTAATAAAAGCTTCATATGCTTGGAACCCATGAACAAACAAGATGGATCCACATGAAAGCAAAGTGTGTTATGGAAGGTGGCCCTAAAATTGAAAATGAAAATGAAACAATACGTAATGTTCAAGGGATTTTTGCTTAATTCATATGAGGCCTTAACTTAGGGAACATTACATACCTAATGTCTTCAAGAGAGGACAGATCCAAGAATAAAAAAATCACAACTTAGGGGATGCAGTGTGTTGCATCAAGCCACCAAGAGTAGTATAATATGCTAAGAGAGATCATGATCTTGAAGGACATCACACCCAATGTCATTTACAAAGAAAAAAATGCATCATATGGAGTAAGAAGACTACACCATGAACCATGAAAAATAAAAATTTAAAAGAATAATGCCAATATATGCCCCCACTTTAAAGAAATTGCTAAACATCATACTATGAGCTACAATTACTTTAAAGTAGAAAATGATAAATGGTAACAATAAAGAAGAAATGTGAGCCAACTTGGAAAGACCTATGCCAAGTCATATGTTTCCAAATAGCGATATGTCATGCAAAAAGAAAAGAAAAGAGTGGGGTTTCCCTAAAAAATGAAAATCCACACACATAAGGGATCTGTGGATTTGGAGTCAGTATGTTCTTGCTATATTTTTTTTAGAGATCTCAGAACTATCATCATTCCCCAAATACTCATAGAACTAAAAGAATGACACAAAGAGAGTGAAAACAACAAAAATCCTTCCAGTTCAACATGGAAGAAACATGAATGTTTCAATGCCTTGCGTCATCCCTAAAAGGAAAACACAAGGAAAAGAAAAGATAAAGAAAAAACTTTGGGTCAACAAGGAAGATACATGAATTTATTGACACACTGCATCATCCAAAAAAAAAAAAAAACAAGAAAAAGAAAAGATAAAGGAAAAACTTTTGGGTTAACATGGAAGAGACATGAATGTTTCAAAGCCTTGCATCATCCACAAAAGGGAAACACAAGACAAAAAAAAGATGAAGGAATTTTTTTTGGGTTAACATGGAAGAGAAATGAATGTCTCGAAGCCTTGCATCATCCCCTAAAGGAATTTAACACAAGCCAAATGAAAAGATAAAAGATAAAAGATTCATGGCATAGAGAAGAATGAAGGTACGAATAAAGGAATGTCACAAAGAGAGAGATAAATCAAACAAAATAGCATGAGGAAACACATCACACACATGCAATCACCAAAAAGAAAGAGAAATAATGCAAAGGACTAGTGAGGCACATGTGAGTCAACCTAACTAAAGGGACAACAACAAATGCACTATTAGGATAAGGTTGTCTAATTCTTGTCCCCATTTAGTGTAAGAAAAGAATGAGCCAAAGTAAGTGGTGGGAAGGATCATGTAATGGTGAGAATGGAAGATTCTATAACTATTACATGACAAGGGGAGAAAGGGTCCCATTTTAAGGAAATATTTCTATGATATCAATATTTTTAAATATTTTTTATAAATCATGACACTCATCTGTACTATGTCCAAGAACTCTATGGTATCGATAATGAGATATGTTTGTGTTCTTAGGATTTTGTTTTTAGTATTCTCTTATGGGAGGTAATGTAACCAATCCTCTATGTAAAAGTGTTTTCAAATTCATTTCAATATATGATGCAAGAAAGGTGTGAGTTGAATGACCCCACACAATTGAAACCCCTTTGATAAACTCCTTACTATGCTTTTCACACCAATCTTTTACCAAGTCTTAGGTTTGTAGATGGGATTTTAAGAGAATAAATTCCACACATAACCATAAATATTCAAACCCTCGCATGCAAAAATACCCATTACTACCCCAAACAACATATCACAAGATAGAATAGGGTTGTTTCAAAAAATGTATGAGAACCTTGACTGAACTAAGCCCAATTAGGCCTTTTTCTCAAACAAACCACCCTTCAAAAGGATGACCAACAAAAAGCAACACCTTGGAATGGTCTGTTAGATGTCAAAACTCAAGATTAAATAGGTTTTAGGGGCCCAAAGCAAAACATATTGACTTTATGGCATCTACACCAATCTACTTGAAAAAATCATGTGAAAGTTGATGGCATAGACCTATTGGCATCACTCAAAACATCACAAACCAACTCCCCCTGCAATAAGCCTTTGTCCACAATAAAACTAGATACATATATTCCATTCCATCGATAATCAAGAGGTTTCAACAATGGAATGGATATTTAATGCATTTTTCCTATCAAACCCTAGATACCCTAACTCAAATGGAGCACCTACAGTAAAACAAGGATATCTCACTTTAAATGTTGAGTTAAGGATTCATACTAGATGCATTTGAAAGTTAGTTCATTCTATACAACCATGCATGCTACCCTTCACAATAATTTCATATAGCATCATACAATTACAAAAAACAACGAATTAACAGAGTTTTCGATACAAAATAAAGCATAAAGATGACCAAATTTCTCCAAAGGATTAGGAACTTTATTCTTGAGGTTTTTGAGTACATTTATATGTTTTCCATTTGAATCCCAATAGTCAAAACCACCATTTGAATTGGTTGGCTATTCAACTTCCAAACATTACGAACCATTGTCATTTTATTTACAACCACTTAACAACTTTTCAAACATTACAAAAAAATTGACTCACCAACCCAGATGTTATTTGTTATTTAAAAATTTTCTTACAAGACCTTATGAAAAAATAAATTAATACCCCTATAACCTAGGACACAACATGACACAACATGACAAAAAAATTCAAACTTCAGTTGGTGCTTGTGCACCAATATCAGTTGGTGGGTAAGGGTTCAATTGTAGTTTCCTTAATTTGTAAGGTATTTTGTGCTTTCTAGATTCACCAATTTCTCTAGTTTAATGTTGAGGAGGAGGACCTAAGATGATCCTTTAATCCTTATCATTGTTATGAATCATTGGTTGTTCTCTAGGAAGGAGGACATTTATATTAGGAGGAATATTAGGAGGATTTTGATATCCTAACCCTTTTGTATTTTCAACTGGAATTTACTCTAAGAGTTGATGAATTTCATGTTCACTTATTGTATCAAATCCTTTTTTACTCAATATTGTAAAGACTTTTCCATATGTCTCTTCTAGGTTGATAATAGTGTTGGTCACCTTGTTAACATAGAATGGTTGATTGTTTACTTGCTTAGAGGAAATAGGTTCACCTATTGTACGAAACTTAGGTTCAACTTGTGTCTTAGCTTCAGGATGTAAGTAACCAAACATATCAAGTGGAGGTATTATAGGGAGTGTTGGTTATTTCATTAATGGAAAAAAGGATACATTGGTTTCAAGGTTATTAAGGAAACCATTTAGGAATTTATTCATGCTATCATAATCTTCTCCAATGATGTCAACATCATGGGGAGGACATGCATTAGGAGTTGAGTGAGCATGAGTAAGTTCAATTTCATTAGGGCTATTTTTGAAAGAACAAATTGACACATCCACTAAGGATTTCAAGGACATCCATAGTTCTCCAAAGCACATATCCATGATGAAATGCAATGCAAATTTTAGATTCCAAACTATGCAAAAATTGGAAATGAAATGTTCTAGATGCAATTAAGCAATGTACAAGATGAAAAAAATCAAACTAGATGCAATGAAGTGAATAAAACAAAAAATATATAAAATGAAAGATAAAGCTATAAAAAAAAGCAAGAGAAAAGGAAAAAAGTTTTAAATTCTAGAAAAAGTAGTTCATAATCAGCACTAGGACTAAATCACCCAAAGGGGTGTATGAGTCCCAGTGAGGATTTTCTTCAAAAAATTTAAAATTTTTTAAGTGATTTTTATGCTTTTTATGTTTTATGATCTATAACCTAAGTGGAAACATGGATTTTGTATGATTTTAAATGATATGAGATACAAAAATGAAAGCTATATGCACTTTCAAAAATACAAAATTTAGAAACTTTAGAATTCTAATTAACTAATGCAAACCCTAATGTTAATGCACGCAAGATCTATGATGATAATGCACTCTAAATTAGAATCATGATGTTCTAAATGCAAGTTCACAAAAATGAAAGGAAGAATTTTGTTTGGATTATATGCTTGGGAGATAGATTAATAGAACTTAACACTCTCATTCAAGGATGGCCCTAGAGATCTCAATCCAATGGAGAAAGGGGAAATAGATCTATTAGTAGGGTTTTCCTAGGGGATATTGTAAACTAATGAGGGGTTCAACACCAAGCTAGGGCTTGGAAAGACAAATGAAATTCAAGTTGTAATGCTTAACCCTAATGTGATGCAATACTTCACTAAATGACCTAGAAAAGTATGTAAAATATAATAGAAAGTTGCAAGAAGAAATGTGTGGACATGGAAATCTGAAGGAGATTGAATGAAGCTCTAAAATTCTAGAAACACTGAATTTAATGTTGAATAGGAATCATATGCCAAAATAGGCAATTTAGTCCTAGATCTAGGTTTTTGTGTACATAAACTGAAATATGGAAAATGGGTGTCTAAAACTGCAAAAACTTGAAAACTGACCTAAATTGAGACTCATACGCCAAAACTAGTGTAGTAGTCTAGTTAGGGATTTCTAAAGCTTCAAATTTTGAATTTGGTCTGTAATTCCTAATTGATTTCCAGATTTGAAACCCTGATTTGCAACATGTAGAAGTCTTCCAAGTATCTCTAATGCAAGGTGACAATTTTGACAATTTTGAGCACTTTGATAACTTTGTCAATAATTTTCTCTTCAATGTGTCTTCTACCCAAACCTACAAATCGCACAAAAAATACATGGAATTTTTTTTTTAGTGGAAAGGGGTTTCCCTTGGTCAAACCCTATTTTGGTAATCAAACCTTTAAATGAAATGAGATAGGAATGGAGAATGATGAATGAAAAAAATAGGATGTTGTAACTAACCAAAACCTACCAATAAGAGGATGAAAAAATGTATGAGATGGATTCAATACATTTAGAACTTGAATCTCTCTTGAATAAGATAGATCTTGAATGAAATGCTAGCTTGAATCATGAAACCCTACATCACAATTTTTAGCTCAAAAACAAAAATGATGCATGAAGACTTTGACATGATGCTTGATGCTTGAATAATGCTCTAGAATTATTGATAATAAGCTCTTGAAGACTCTTTAATTTTCTTGTGAACTCTAATGCATGAATACTTGAAGGATTAGGATGATCTCTTGATTGCTTAGGTGAAAACGAGTGAAAGAACCTTGTATTTGTACTTAATTATGCCAAATTTCCCAAAATTTTAACACCACACGCCAACATCAAATCTAGGAATATAAAATATCACCAAGAATTTGAATTAATTTTAATTGTGGGCCACATGGAACTTATACGCCCAAGGTTGAGTGTGAGTCCCATCAAGCATAATTTAGGGGACCATTTTCAAAAATTCTTGGAAAGGTGTAAAATCAGGATCGAGACTCAAAACCCTAGGTAGGAATCATACAACCAAGGTGGAATATGAGTCCTAGATCACTAAATTTGGGCCAAAAAACCTAAAAACACCTAAATTATGATTGAATGTTCATTTGTGTCAGGATTATCCTCAGAAAGATGCATTAAATGAGGCTTGTATATACAAAATAAGGTCAATTAAAGCATAAAGAAACCCAATTATTTATGAAAACCCTAGAAAAGTGTGAAAGTGTGTTACAACACTTTACAACACTCTAAATAAGGCACATTTAAGTTTATTTTGGTTAAAAAGAGGATTATTAGGTCCAGTTAATTAATAAATCCTTAGAAAAGTGTGAAAGTGTTTTACAACATTTCAAAAACACCTTAGCAAGGTACAATTTAAGTTCACTAGTTCACAAGATCCCAAGACCTAATGTGAGTGTGTTAAACACATTATAACACTAAGTCAAGACATCACTACACTCAATTTTACAAGGAGGGCCCAAACAAGAGTGAAAATGTCACCTACAACATTTTTTGACACTACAAACATCAAGATAAAAATCACTCAATACCAATTTTAATGCATGACACTCATTAGTAAGATGCCTAGGAGTTTTATGATATGCACAATACTTCATGTTGGTTTCTGGTATGCTGCTTCTACTAGGAGGTGGAAATTTAATCCAACCTTGTTTAATGAGGTGTTCCATATTTTTTTCAATTTCTATTTGAGTATGTAGGAATGACATTTTTTGGGTTTATAAGGTTTGGATTTCTTACTTGATTCACCAATTTTTTGAGATAAATGTTGAGGAGGAGAGCCTAAGATTCCCTTAAAATATTTATGAGGCATTGGCTGGTCCTTAGGAAGGATATCACTTATATTGAGAGGAGGATCTTGATCTCCTAATCCTTTGGTTCTTCAATAGGAAGTTTCTCTAAAAGTTTGTGAATTGCATGCAGGTTATGTCACTGTTAGGAATTAGATAGACCAAAGCAATAAATACTAACAATTATATGCAAATTAAAAGATGTAGAAATAAAAATGAAGAATAACACAAAAGTTATCAACACAAAAATTTAATGTGGTTCACCCAATATGGGCTACATCCATAGAAACTTAGCCACCCAAATAATTTTATTATTCAGTGCAAAATCTCAATTACAGTCTTATGAATTTCCCTCGCATTTGAGCAACACCTACGAACTTGCATACATCCCTTTTTATCTCATTCATTATTCAGGTTAGCCTAACCCCTCCATGTTGTAGTACAAATCGACCAACTAATGAGCAACCAAATTTTTTAATACATTTATGTATCATTATTAGTAAATACAATTTAGTCCAATGAACATTGATTCACAATGCTGACATAGAAACAAAAAAAAATCTTTGCCACATGTCGACACATCACTCATCCAATGTTGTTCACCATTGCACCATTTGAGTCCCACTTCGATATCATCCATGAGTCAATTGTAAATAATCCCACACACCCCACATGAGTCTTTTGGGACCCACCACAAGTGGTACAGGATCAACGGGCATCATTAGATCATTCTAATCACTACCGTCCATCATCTTGTTGTAGGTTCCAAGAGTTTTCTAACCAAGTCGCGGGGTTCTGAAGTTTCCTAACTTCCTAATCTCTCGAATTGACAGTCCTTCCATTGGATTTTAAACCTTCACCTGATTACCTTTGGGATCACCAAATCAGAGGTTTCCAAAACTTTGAAACTCCATACATGAGGTTCGAAAGTTCTACTTCGACGTGATCATGGGACAAGGAAGTCACAAAGCCAAATTTTTTAACTAAGTATTTGGGTGATTATTCTGCCAACTTGAACTAAGTATTCTTCCATTAGGATTGCATGATCAGTCACCACATATCAAGCAATATCCCACTTGGAGATTGATCCTGGATGACACTGTTGCACTTGCAACCTCCACTGGATTATAGGTCTAGCTGGTTTCTCGTATCCACCATTATTAGTCATGAAGGAAAACAGAAAATGAAAAGGAAATTAGTTTCTCCCATGTAAAAA
Organism: Sequoia sempervirens; assembly: GCA_007258455.2. Classification (NCBI taxonomy): domain Eukaryota; kingdom Viridiplantae; phylum Streptophyta; class Pinopsida; order Cupressales; family Cupressaceae; genus Sequoia; species Sequoia sempervirens. The sequence continues at coordinate 62,720,848 of VDFB02179234.1, forward strand.
CCTTTGTGAACATATCTACAAATTTTTCACTCATGTGAATTTTTACTAGCTTCAATTTCCCATCCTCCAATACTAACCAGATGAAGTGATATCTGAGTTGTACGTGCTTAGTTTTTGAACTTAGCAAGATGAATGACACTTTGGCTGTCAGTATACAAAGGACTATATTATTTCCATTGTCCCAATTCCTCTAGAAAATGATGTAACCAAATCATCTCTTTGTTGGCTTTCATAGCAACAACATACTTAGCTTTAGTGGTTGAAAGCACAACAAGCTTTTGTAGTCTTGAAATCCAACCGAATATAGTGCCTCCTACTTGATAAAAACATACCCTCTAGTACTCCTCTTGCTATTAATATCATCCACTAGATCAAATTTAACATATCCATTGAGAGCATAATTCATTCCTCCAAAACATAGTTTCTTTGAAGTAGTACCTCTCAAATATCAAAGAATCCATTTTACCACATTCCAATGTTCCATTCCAAGATTGCTCATATACCTGCTCACAACTCCCACTGCATGTGCAAGATATGGCCTTGTACATACCATTTCATACATCAAGCTACCAATTGCCAATGCATATGGTATCGTAGGCATTTTGTCTTCCTCCTATTGTGTCTTTGGACACATCACCTTAGTCAACTTAAAATGACTAGGAAAAAGTGTATTGACTACTTTTGCATTCTACATGTTAAACCTTTTCAACACCTTCTCTACATACTCACTTTGAGACAAATAATTTTTTGTTTGTCTTGTCTCATGTGATTCTTATACCAAGGATTTGTTTTGCTACACCCAAATCCTTCATACAAAATGAATTTTCTAATTGTTTCCTAAGTTTATTAATATTTTGCATGTTAGACCTGGAAGCAAGCATGTAATCAACATAAAGCAACATGATAATATAGTTTCCCTTATCCAATTTCTTAAAATAAACACAATAATTAGAATGAAATCTTTTGTAACCTTGTTTTTCCATAAAAATATCAAATTTTAAATACCATTGCTGAGGTGCTTGCTTCAGACCATACAAACTCTTCTTTAACTTACACACAAATTCCTCCTTACCCTTGACCTCATATCCCTGTAGTTGCTACATGTATATTTCTTCTTCCAAATCCCCATGGAGAAATGTTGTTTTTACACTGAGTTGTTCAAGATGCAAATACTTTGTAGCCACATGACTTAGAATAGTTCTAATAGAAGTCATCTTTACAACTTGAGATAATATTTCATCATAAATATATACCTTTTTTCTATTCAAAACATTTTACCACGAATTTGGCCTTATATATTTTCTTTCCTCCATCTTCTTCCTTCAACTTGCAAAGCCATTTATTTGGAAATTTAGTCTTTTACTTGCATAATTTGACTAAGTCCCAAGTCTGATTCTGTAGCAAGGAATCCATTTTTTATTTCACATGCCTAACTCCCATTGTTTTTTTGTATCTACTTGCATTGCTTCTTCATAACATTCTTTTTCACCAACATTAGTTATTAGAATAGAATATGGAGATGAATATTTTTCCGGGGTTCTACTTATCCTTGAAGATCATCTAACATTCATTGGAGATTTTGGTATTTTTTGTTGTTGTTGTTGTTGTAGAGCATGAGGAACCATTAGAACATCGTTGTTTAATGTATCATCTAGTACTACATAATCATTTTCTTTCTCCTCATGCTATTGCAATTGATCTTTGTACAATACTTTCTCATTGAATATGAAATCCCTGCTTCTCACAAGTTTTTGATTTTTAAAATCCCAAAGCTTATAAACAAACTCATCAATTCCATATCCAATAAATATACATTTATTTGATTTTGCATCAAGCTTGGTTCTATTTTCAAAATATACTTGTGAAAATGTTTCACAATTGAAGGTCTTGAGAAAAGAATAACTCACCTTCTTACCCATCCATGCTTCCTCTAGAATTCCAAAACCCAAAGGATTAGAGGGACCTCTATTAATTAAATAAAAAATAGTGTTTATAGCCTCTTCCCACATATTTAAAGGCAACCCAACATGCAATCTCATAGTTTGTGTACGCTCCATTATTATTCTATTTATGCACTCAACCACTCCATTCTCTTGTGGACTCCTTGGAACCATTTTCTACATGTGAATACCATTAGAGGAACAATAATATTTTAACTCTTTGCTACAATACTCACCACCATTGTTAGATATGAGACATTTTAGCTTTTACCCATCTCATTCTCAACCAAGCTTCTCCATTTATAAAAAGTTTCAAATACATTATATTTCTGCCTAAGGAAATAAATCCATACCTTATTGCATCATCAATAAAATTGACATAATACCAAGAGCCATTGAGAGAAGATAATTGAGCTGGTCCCCATACATCTGTATGCACAAGCTCCAATTTCTCTTTTTTTTTTTGCTTCCGATCCTTGAGAAAACTAACTCTCATTTGTTTTCCATACACAAAAATTTCACAAAAATCTATATTAATACATTTTAGACCTGATACAATTCTTAGAATGAAGTACTTTCATACCTTTTGCACTCATATTCCCAAGTCTATTATGCCATAGTGCTAATTTAGAATCCATAGAATTTTTTTGATCTTCTACCTATTAAACTGCAACAATTATTCTTGAACATTGATTTTTATTTGCAATAGCTAAAGTAGAAGGAACATTATGACTTGTACAAAGATATAAGGTACCTACTTTCACACTTTTTTCTACCACTAAGGCACCTTTTTTAACCTTCCAATTTTTATCACTAAATGTAACAACACAACCTTCATCATCTAGTTACCCTACTGGAATTAAATTTTTGCTTAACTTTGGAACATACCTTACCTCATGTAGTAGCCAATGACTCCTATTCTGTAACTTAATATTGATTCTTCCTTTTCCAATAATTTTTTAGGGTTTATTATCTCCCAAATTAACTAGCTCAAAATCCCCTTGGACATGATCAAGAAAATAACTTCTATGAGGCGGAGCATGAAATGAAGCCCCTAAATATAACACCCAAGAATCATCAAAATTATCAGGGGAAAGAATCAAAGCATCTTCATAAGATTTATTACTTACCATATTTTCCTCTTTATTGCCTTCCTTTTTGTCTCTTTTATTTTTTCAAGACCAACAATCTTTCTTTAAATTACTTGGCTTACTATAATACCAACAATCCTTCTTTCCTCTAGATTTGGATCTTTTGTCATTTGATTTTCCTTGTGACTTACCATTACTTCCAATTTTTTTTCCTCTCTCCTTCATTATTCCCTTGCTTTCTACATTAAAAACACTAACTGATGTGGATGTTCCACCTAAGATTTTCCTATGAATTTCCTCGCTCAAAATAACACCAACAACATCATCAAATTTCATTGTATTAAAACTAGAAACAAAATTACTTATAGCCATTACCAAGCTATCCAACTTTCTGACAAAGAACATAAAACCAAGAGAGCCCCCACCTTTCATCAAAGTTCAGGTTTACAGAAGTTAATTGACTGCTAATCATATTAAACTCATTTAAATGATTTGTCACAAATCCACCTTCAATCATTTTTAGATTAAAAAAAGATTAATGATAAATACCTTATTTGATGCTAATGGTTTTTCATATAATTTATCCAAAGATTCCATTAGATCTATTGTTGTATTTTCTTTTGTTATACTGAATGCCATAGATTGTGCCAGGAACAACTGAATGGTTCCCAGTGCCTTTCTATCTAGAATATCCCATTCTTCATCAGAAATTGCCACATCTTTCTTTTCTTTTCCTTGCAATGGCCATCATAGATCCATTTGATATAAATAATCTTCCATCTGCATCTTCCATAATTGATAATTCTGGTCATTGAAATTCTCAACCTTGAATTTTAATTCTTCCATTTGTCCCACTCAAATATAGAGGTTTCTTGCCAATCAACTGAAATACACATGGCTATGGTACTAGTTATTAGGAATTAGGAAAATTGAAGTAATAAATATTAACAAATATATGTAGATTAAAGGACCTAGAAATAACAATGAAGAATAACACAAAAGAAATCAACACAAAAATTTAATGTGGTTCACCCAATATAGGCTACATCCACATAAACTCATCCACCCAAATAATTTTATTATCTAGTATAAAATCTTGATTACAATCTCACAAATTACCCTCATGTTTGAGAAACACCTATGAACTAGCATACATCCATTTTTATCTCACTCATTCTTCAGGTTGGACTAAACCCTCCATGTTGTAGTATCAATCAACCAACCAATGAACAACTAGATTTTGTAATACAGTTACATCATTATCAACAAATGTAGTTTGGTCCAATGAATGTTGATTCACAATAGCCACATAGAAACAACAAATAATTTTTTCCACATGTAGACACATCACTCATTCAATGCTATTGAACATTACACCATTTGGGTCCCACTTCAACATCATCAACAATTCAACTGTACAAAACACTGCACACCTTGCATGAGTCTATCAAGATCCACCACAAGAGGCACAGGGTCAGCGGGCACCGTTGGATCATTCTAATCACTACCATTCATCAGCTTGTCATGGGTTCCAAGAGTTTTCTAACCAAGTCACGAAGTTTTGAAGTTTCATAACCCCCCAATCTCCTAAATTGGCACTCCTTCTATCGAATTTTAAACCTTCATTTGATTTCCTTTGGGTTCGAAAAATTAGAGGTTTCCAAAACTTCAGAAATCTTGACATGAGGTTCAAAAGTTCTACTCTAATGTGATCAAACAAAAAGGAAGTCAGAACACCAAAATTTTTAAATAAGTATTTTCATGATTAGTCTACCAATTCTTCCACCAGGTTTGCATAATCAATCACCACATATTAACAGTCACATCCTTGTTTAGTTAGAATCGCAAATCCTTGGCCATAAGTCTCTTCTAGATTGATGGAGATTTTGGTCACTTTGTTAACATAAGATGGATAGGTGTGTCCTTGATTAAAGGAGATAGGTTCACTCATTGTTGCAAGTTTACTCTTAGTTTATGACTCAATTTCAAGATGTAAAAGACTAAACATCTCAATTTTTGTTGGTTGTTTTATGGAAGGATAGAAGGATGAATTGTTCTCAAGACTATTAAGGAAATCATTTATGAATTCATGCATGCTAGCATCATCTTTTCCATTGATGTCAACTTCATGAGGACACTCACTAGGATTTGATTGAGCATGGTTAGGGTCAACTGCACTAGGATAATTGCCACAAACACAACTTGAAACATCAACCAAGGAGAACAAAGAATATCACATATTGATAAAATACTTATCTATTTCTCATATTTTTTGATTACACTATGCAAAAACCTAAAAAATAATATCTTGTAAATGAAATTTTGAAATCACACAATGCAAGAACTTTATCAAATTAAGCTAAATATGACCAAATTGAGGAAACAAAAATTCTACAAACATGAACAAAAATATAAAAAAAATCAAACAAGAATGAAAAAAAAATGTTTTAATGCCCATAAAATCATAATGTGACCTTGATCAGGGACTCATTCATCCTAGGGCGAATGGGTTCAGTTGATTGTCTGAAATACTAAGAGTGGGGGTGAATGAATATTCCATTAAACCATTTAAATGCAAACCACCCAATTATTAAAGCACATATGATTGCAAACTAGAACAAAGACATTGAAATGAACATCACTCCACAAAATACATGACCACCATATTTTTACACAAAAAACTCAAAATAGGAAAAACCATAGTGAGGATTAGATCACAATAGAATTTATTTGGATAAAGAATATTTCAGGGCTCACTGCCATGACTCATTGTCCTTAAAAGGCTCACAACTTGAATGCACAATGAAATGGATAACTACCAAGATACAAATGAATATGGCTCACTGTCAATAGATGAATTGGTGGAATACACCTCCTATGTGTTGAGTTCAATTCCAATAAGGATTTTTATGTGAAGTACTACTCTACATAGTAGTCACTTATTCATTATGATTTGATCTTTATCTTCTTCCATAATATATGGATTGTAACTGGATAAATCATTTATTATTGTACATTATTTTTTTCCACGGCTCCACACACACTAATCTTCAAGTCCAAAATGGTATTATATATATGTACATCACATACATCAATTAGGTCGACCTAATTGGATGTAAACAAAACAACCAAAATAACTCATTTCAAAACCATATAAGATTAATTTAAAAAAAAATCCAAGTGGTCTATCATGTCAATTTGGAAAAGACCTAAAAAAGATCCAACCAATATCTACAAAGTATAGTTATTCTTCTTACTACAAGTCATATATTAGATTGTCAAGGAATAGGACCTAATCACAAAAACTCCAAGTTAACACACAAAATTCTTAAGATAAACACCTTATGAATCTGATATTAGATTAGTTTCTCATCACATTAACATCAAGTTCAGATCACCCTTAGAACCCCAACATTAGAATGTTCTTTCTAAGAAAATGTAGAGTCTCCCACACTAGTATGTAGAACAAAAAAAACTGTAGTGTATAGAGTTAAATAGTGTCATTTATAACTTCAAGTACAAAACAAAAAAAATCCTCAAGATCCTAAATATAGCTGTTTTAAAGAGTCATAATAATGAGATTAAGAGAGAAGAGTCATATATCATCTTGCGGTGAATTTTAGACTCAAAAACCAATGTACTGACCGAACAATAAAAAACACTTTCAGTAGAGATGAGATTCTGGTATACCAAATATATTTCCCACTATGTTGTCGTAATGTTGAAATCAATGAAAATAGTGGAATAATAAAAATATACCCTATTAACTTCATGCTGATGTTGTAAGGTTCCTATATTTCCAACAATCTCCCACTTTGGTATTGATGGCAACATGCATATCAAAAACATTTTTATACCGATATGAGACAATTGCATACTCCTTTCAACATTAATGCTTCAAAAATGTTTTTCCTCTATCTATCTATCTCTCCCCTTTTGAAATCAATGGAAAAGGTTATGAAAGGGTCCTGAATAAATCCTCAAATAATTAAGAGCACCAAAAAATGATCAAGTATTATAAAAAAAGAATGTTAACCTGAGGAGGAAGAAGCTTTGAGATTCTTCAGAATATCTTCCTGTGTGGCTTTACCTTATTCCCATGATCCTTTTGTGCTTGGAAGAGTCTTGTATAGTAGTTCAAGCTTAGTAAAGGACTCTACAACATCTTCCAATGTATTGGGATTGAGATTAGCTTATGATAGACCACCAATACTATCAAGAGCACTGGATATAGGAATAAGTCTAATTTTTATCATATCTTTGAGTGCCATAAAATTCTTAATTACTTTTGTTCTTTGATCTTGAAGAGAAAATAATTTATCCTGTAGTTACACAATGTAGGGCCATCTTTGATTTTTATTTTCATCTACCAAGCTATACATATCTTCTTGAGTACTTATACAAGTTTCACTTTTATTTCATCTCATATATTTAGTGTCCTATTGGAGCAATTCAAACAAAAAGAAAGCAACTCCTAAGCTTCTTTCTCACATTTTTGTACATCCTTTAATTCCTTTACCACTCTGTGATGTGTATCTACACATTTCTTCTTGATATGTTCTATATCTTCTTCTATAGACCTATTTCCAGTTTATACTTCTAGTTCGGTAATGTAAGCTTTCAAAGAGTTAATGATATTCTTGATATTTTCCATAGATGATACAGATAAATCAAAGTTTGCATCGAGGATCACTTTCTATAGCTCATTCAATGATTCTTGAATATTTATGCTTTCATGCTCATGTTGAATATTCTCTAATTCACTTCCTTCTAAGATTTCTTGTTTAACAACACCTTTTCTCTTCTTCCTTGTTTTAGTTGCACTTTCAGAGGCTTCAGACATAGAGATTTCTTCTACCGTAGAGTTCTTAGGGATTTCTAGAAGAACCTTTGAGAAATGATCAATCTTATCCTTAATTACTTCATAATTATGTTCATAAATCTATACCAATCTGGATTCAACTACTTCCATATAACACAAATCTATAGAAACTAGGAAATTAATATTTCTGGAGTATTTCTCAATCACATCTTTTAGAATTCTTGATATTTTATTCATCCTCATCTGAATGTTCTAAATAATGTAGTAAGAGTAGCCTCTTGAGCATCTGAGCCACCAATATTTACCTTGCAATTCTTAATCTAATGAGCTATAGATTTTGATTTTTTCTATTCTATCCTTCCAATTAACAGTAACTCTTTCATAAAGTAAAAGAGTAAACACACTATTAAGTTACGATACTGGAATGTACTTTTCTTATTCTTCTTTATAAATTTTAAGTTCTTTAATAGATGTAATAAAAGTGGCTCACAAAGGTCATAATCTATTCCATTCCTAACCATATCAAAAGTAGTGTAAATGGTAGTAGTGGAAACTGTGAAGTCACTGTTTGGTGAACAAAATTTGTGACCAATGACCATTGCAATATACTGAATGACTAGATCTTCAATTATATTCTTGAGATGAGTTCTTTTCCTTGAAGGGTCACTCCAATCATCTCAACTATCTATTGTTTATTAACAATCTTTCACCTAGGAATTGGTCTAGAGGAATTCAAACCAATTACATCTCTTATAACTTCTCTAGTTATTACGTGTGCTTTATCAATCCAAATAGATTCACCATTAGTCCTGCTTAAATCCAATTGAATGTATCTCTTATCAAATTCAAACAAAGGGGCTTTCTACCATACATCCAACTTCTTTTCAGCTAAGATATTATATACATCATGGTTTTTGTTGATACCAAAAATTGGCAAGGTAACAACCCTTTGTGAGAAACTTAGTTTATGGGGGACCTATTGTGCTAAACTAAGTGACCTCTAGATTTTTAAAGAGCTGACTTCTTCTGTGAATGGGGTTTTGGAATGGGAAAAAGGAAGCAGATATAAAATAAAGAATCTAACTAAGGCGATATGCCATAATTTATATAAAAAGGCATGATAAATCTATCTTTTGGATATGATCTAAGGGCCTGCTTAGCAATTTATCATGTCCTAGAATAACAAAGATTAAATATTGTAGCATGAATAGTTCATTCAATGTCATAAAATAATGATCACACCCATTTACTGAAAAGAAGATTCAAAAGACATGATTTGAACCAACAAACTTGCATTCAAATTATAGAAGTATGAAAAATAAACCATTCAAACAAAATGGTACAACATAAATTTTATCAATAGCATAAGAAAGAAAGAGGTCAAACAATGGCATAGTTTGTGAGTCTTGCAATAATTTAAACAATACAAAGGCTTGGTATTTCCAACAATCCTGTAATTCTAAAACATTGGTGAAAAAGCATATGATTTCCTAACTTGTAACCTAGAACATTGGAACTTTAGAACTATGGAATTTGGAACCCTTCCTCTGAAGCAAAGAGTAGTATTTATAGCAAGCCTTCCACCACTTGGAAGGTAGCAATCGAAAAGATTTAGAATCTGAGCAATGATGTCAGGATAATTATTTCCCTCGACCATTGTAACAAAAAAGATTCGAGACAGCATTTGGTCTACCTCCATTCAAGTGCATCCCCTACGAGTGATGGCAGTGGTCCAACAAAGTCTCACTAAGAAAAGTGTCGCCCTCTAGGATAGGCAGTTAGAAAATGTGGTAGCATCTTGTAGCTCATAGTTTGCCTCATCCCTTGTGTTGAAGAAGTATGTGCCGAAGAGACATGTGGAAGCATTTTACTGGTCACAATCGATATTTCCTTCCTTCACTGAAAGCTTACACAAAGAGGACACATAGAAAAATGTTTTCTATAGACATTGCTTGTGGGGCCTGCCAAATCCTTATGTGGATGGGAGCTACGTGGCATGTGAAGGGGGTTGATGAGGGAGTGAAAGGAAGAAATCAAAATAGCCCATGGTGACGACACGTGGGAACATTTTAGGAGCTGATAGAAGAGCAAGGAGGAAATTCCTTTGGAGTACGATGAGAAAACATGTGGCCAAAGTTGTGGTAACAACCAAAAAGGAAGCCGATGAAAATGTTGAAAGCATGGGCCGATACTTAATCAAAAATCAAACCCAAAGGGAGCATGGTGAATTTCGAATTCATAGTTTTCTTCAAAGTCATTCTTCCATAAGATACGTAACTGAACCAAAGATATTTTCTCAAATTTACTATGAACATATGCATAGATATCCTCAATAGGTAATACTCTGGGAGAAATTCTAGAAAATGCACCAATAGCTTCTTCTGACATATTTTTTAGAGAGTACCTCAATTTGATTTGCAATCTATCTAAAATATTTACAACCTCTGAGTTATCCATAACATAAGATTGAAATATGTTTAAGAAAAATACCTATATAATTGACAACAAAGAACATAATTATATTTTCAGCTTCCAAAGTATGCTTCAAATCTACTTCAATTTCTTCTTCCTTCACCGAATCCTAAAACATTGTTGCATGAATTTGCTTTGGTTTCTTTAGGGTTCTTCTACATGATTCTTTTTTTCCACAAATTCCTTTTGTTAAATGTGATTTATTTGATACTTTTGAATTTATTTCTTTCATCTAAATGCTTCTACAATAAATACTTCTGATTGCAAGTAGATCACCTCAGAATCCATGTACATTTCTATCTTTCAAATTCTACAAAATTGATTCTTCACACATGTGTCTGAAAAATTCCTTTTGCATGGAATCTTGAATTCGTAACCTTATTAAATGTATTTTCATCATGATATGGAATCATATATTGATGAGGAGTTTATTGATTTTTCTATTTATTTCCCCCCTTAAACATTGCTTGACTTAAATTTTGATGGGTGTATCTACCCAGAGGACGACATAGATAAAATTGATGATTTTGATTTAGCTTGCTTCAATTATCCTTTGTTTCTCCAAATTT
>VDFB02179234.1:62731841-62781808 GCA_007258455.2 Sequoia sempervirens
GTGGTTGGAAAATTTCTTTTGTGTATTAATGTTTTTCTTGTTCTTGGCTGACATGGTGTTTGTAGTGTGTTATGGATCTTCGAGGTGTAATTAATTGAAATGTTTTCATACTGGAGATGTTAATTTGGGTCTTCACTGAGTTGTGGCCATCCTTGGTTGATTTGCATTGATAATCTTTAGTGTTTTGGGCCTACAGTTTATATTCATTTTATTATTTTGTTGAAGCCAACATGAAGGGATGAAATTTCTTGTTACAAATATATAAGAGAAATTGTTTATTCAAATTGAAGAGTGTAAGTGGATGCCAGAGTGTGCTTCTATGTATGTGCACATGCAAATATTGATCTAAATCATTCGAAGGTAGAGAAAAGTGTGAGGAAGAGTGAAGAAGAGTGAAGAGATGTTCATGATGTGCTTAATCAAAACTGTGATAAGTTATTAACATATGCTATTTTATTAGTTCAAATTCCTGTGGATGTAATCCGATTCTTTCTATAAGATAGTGTGTCTTCCTTTGAGTTGTTAGCCTTTTTGCAATTGAGTAGTGAGATCTAGGCAACGTGCCTAAATGCATTTGCATTCCATTTATTTCTTTCCACTATGGGTATAATCTTGTGAACTAACCTCCACTATGGCTTTTCCCCTAATAGGGTTTCTACGTATTAAATATTGGTGTTATGTGTAGTTTTGATGTGTTGATGATTTATGTTTTCATGGTTAATAATCAGATCTAAGAATAAAGTGGGTAAGTTGAATAAGTTTTAAATTTATGAGTTGATTGATTTAACCCCCCTCTCAGTTGTTTTCCCTTGTGTTGCCAATAATTGGTATCATAGCAAGTTCCTTGGAAGAAGTTTAACAACTTAAGGTGATCCAGGATGGCAAGCTACAAAATGATAGTCTGATATTTGATGGAACAAATTATTCTTTGTAGAAGACTCGAATGGAGTGTCATTTGAGATGCATTGGTGAACCCTACTGGAACATTACATGTACTAGGTATTTTATTCCTCAGAATGGTCCTACTACTACTACTGAGATTAGAGATGCCGAGTATAATATCTGGGCTAAGGAAGCTTTGTTGAGTGCTTTTCCTGATTCTGAGATGACAAATGTTATGGATCTAAAGACTACTCATGAGATCTAGAAAAATTTGGAAACCTTGTATGAAGGTGATACTAATGTGAAGATTCCTAAGTTGTAGAGTCTGAAAGGGAAATATGAAAGGTTGAGAATGGGTGATGATGAGAACATTAATAGTTTCATGCAAAGAGTGAATGAACCTGTGTGTGGTATTAGATGTGTTGGTGGGAAGATAGATGAATCAAAGATTATTGCTAAAGTACTTAGATCCTTGCCTGATTCTTACAAAGTCAAAGCTAGTGCTATTGAAGAGCTCCAAACTATAAAAAATATAACCATAGATATGTTGGTTGGTAAGCTGACTACTTTTGAGTTGAGCGAATTTGGTGATGCCCTTCCTAAGGTTGAATATGTATTTAAGGCTACTACTTCTAGAAGAGATAGATAGAGATATGATTCGTGTGAGAGTTCATCTAGAAAGACATTCAAGTATGAGGATGAAATCATACATATTGAAGAAGAAGAAAGAGAGATGGAAGAGATGGAAGCACTTATTGTCAAAAGAGTACTAAGAGGAAAAGGTAAGTATGAAGGAAAATTGCCTCTTAAATGTTTTTCTTGCAATAAGATAAGTCATTTTGCATCAAGGTGTCTAGAAAGAGCTCCTAAACCAAGACATAACAAGCCTAGGATTTAGAAGAAGTGTTACTATGCTGCGGATGAAGGTGTGATAGATAATGAATCTGATATAGGAAATAGAAGTGACGATGAATGGGTATTTGTTGCTATCAAGGAAAATAATCCTGTATCTACTGAATCTGCTAGTTGTACAAATGTGGAGAAAGCCCTAGCTACTTGAGTTGAAGAGAAAGATGAATGGGTGATTGACAGTGGATGTTCACATCATATGACAGGAGACAAAAGTAAGTTTGCGAGCTTGGAAAAGTATGATGGTGGTGTTGTGAGATTTGGTGATAATACAGCTGGTGTGATCCGTGGAAGAGGATGAATTTCTCTTGATGGTAAGCATAATACCGATGATGTTTTGTATGTGGAAGGCTTGAAGCATAATTTTTCAAGTGTTGCTTAGATGGTTGATAAGGGATACAATCTTCAGTTCAATGATGGAAAGTGCAGAATATTGAGTTTTGAAAATGTAATTGCATTAGGTACAAAAATAAAAGGTAACATCTTTCACTTGAGTGCTGCTAGTAAAATTTGTTTGATTGCTCAAGTTGATGAAAGTTGGTTATGGCATAGGAGAATGTGTCATGTTAACTTTGATAATATTGTCAAGATAAGTTCTACTAAGACTGTGAGAGATCTACCTAAGTTAGTGAAACCTACTAATGCTATATGCGAGGAATGCCAGTTAGGAAAGCAAACTAGAATTTCATTTCAGAGCAAAAAGCATTGTTCAAATGAATTGTTTGAGCTTGTGCATATTGATCTGTGTAGTCCCTCTAAGGTCAGATGTTTACAAGGTTACAGGTATTTCATGTTACTCATTGATGATTATTCTAGAATGGTATGGGTTACTTTCTTAAGGGAGAAATTTGAAGCACTAGAAAAGTTCAAGATCTTTAAAGCTATGGTTGAGACAAAGACAGGTTTGAAGATTAAATGTTTGAGATTAGATAGGGGTGGTGAATTCACTTCTGTGGAATAAGGAGACAATTATCTACACCGTGGACCCCTCAGTAAAATGGAGTCGTGAAAAGAAAGAACATAACAATTGAAGATACTGCTAGAACTATGATGCTGGAAGGAAATGTGCCTCATATCTATTGGAGAGAAGCTATGAGTACTACTGTGTACACACTCAACCTATTGCAAATCAAAGGTGATATTGGTAAGATCTCATTTGAGCTATGGAATGGTCAAAAGCCTACTATTAAATACTTCAAGATCTATTTGGAAGCAAATGTTATATCAAGAGAGATGAAGACAGAGGAAAGTTTGATGCTAGAAGTGATGAAGGTATCTTTCTGGGTTATTCTACAAAAAAAAAAATACTGGTGTTACAATAAAAAATTGAGGAAAATGGTTGAAAGTGCAAATGTTAGGGTTGATGAAGACTTAGGTACACCATACAGAACCTATGGATATGATTCTGATGATCAGGATGATAGTATAGACAAAGGAAAACAAGTTCATACTACAAATCAAGTGTAAATCAATCTGGTGAATCAAGAGAATGAAGAAGAAGGAGAAACTAGTGGAAGTACAAAAGAGAGAACACAAGAGCCTAAAGTTGAAGAACATCCTAAGAAGAATTTGAGGTATGTAAGATTGAATCATTTAGAAGATCAGATTATAAGTGATAAGAACAAAGGTGTGCAAACTAGGAGAAAGATTGTAGAATAGTATTGCTTGATTTCAAAAACCGTGCCTACTAGTGTGAATGAAGCATGCAAAGATGAACATTGAGTTGAAGCAATGAAAGAGGAGTTAAAATAGATTGAGAAGAATGATACATGGAATCTTGTTCCTAGACCTAAGGATAAGAATGTGATTGGAACCAAATGGGTCTTTAGAAACACATTGAATGAGCAAGGTGAAGTGGTTAAAACAAAGCAAGATTGGTATGTAAAGGATATTCTCAGATGAAAGGAATTGATTTTGAAGAGACTTTTGCCCCTGTTGCTAGAATTGAAGCTGTAAGATTATTTCTTGCCTATGCTGCTCACAAGAACTACAGAGTTTATCAGATGGATTTAAAATCAACTTTTCTAAATGGTGAATTGGAAGAAGTGTATGTTGAGCAACCTGATGGATTCCAGTTAACTGATAAGGAAAATATGGTCTGTCAGTTGAAGAAAGCGTGCTATATGGAATCAAGTAAGCCCTTAGAGCATGGTATGCTAGATTGGACAAGTATTTGCTGAAGCTTGGATTTAACAAAGGTACTATTGATAGTAATCTGTATTTCAAGAATGGTGAAAAATATTTGTTTGTTGAAGTATTTGTTGATGATATCATTTTTGGAGGAGATGATGGTTTGTGCATGAAGTTTTCTAATGAGATGCAAAATGAATTTGAGATGTCAATGATTGGTGAGATGAAATTATTTTTGGGATTGCAAATTACTCAGTTAGATAAAGGAATATTCATATCTCATTCCAAGTATGTGAAGGAATTGCTGAAGAAGTTTGGTATGGAAGATTCAGAGCCAGTTGGTACACCCATGGTGACCAGATGCAAGTTGAAAACAAAAGATGATTATCCAAAAGAAAATTAGATAAGATGAAGATAAATGATTGGTGGATTGATGTACTTAACCTAAAATAGGCCTAATATCATGAATGCTGTATGTATTGTTGCAAGATTTCAAGCTGATCCAAAAGAATCTAATGTGATTATTGTGAAGATAATTTTTTAGATACTTGAAGAGAATAGTTGACTTTGTCCTATGGTATCCTAGAGATGATGATCTTATTTTGAGTACCATTACTGATGCTGATTGGGAAAGAGATGTAAATGACAGGAAAATTTTTAGTGGTGGAGCAATTTTCTTGGGTAAGAAACTAATTTCATGGTTAAGTAAGAAGCATAATGCCATTTCCTTATCTATTGTAGAGGCTGAATACATTGTTGCTACTAACAATTGTACTCAAGTCTTGTGGATGAAGCAGATGTTAAAGGATATCAAAGTTGTGTGTAATCAATCTATTTCTATATTCTTTGATAATTCAAGTGCTATTAACATTTCTAACAATTCTGTGCTGCATTCAAAGACAAAGCATATATCTATCAAGTTTCATTTTTTGAGAGAGAAGGTGAGCGAAAAGAAAGTCAGACTGGAGTATGTGCCTACTAAGGAGAAAATTGCAGACATCATTACCAAGCTATTGCCTAAGGATACTTTTGAGTATCTCATAGGGAAGTTAGGGGTGATTACCCCTCCTAATGAGAACTAAGGATGCATTGCATTGCATTGCATCACTCCATGCATTTCATAGTCATATCTTGTTTTAGATTGATGTTGTGGTAGTTGCTACTTAGGGGGAGTAGTCAGATGTTCAGATGCTCAAATATGTAGTTTCAAGTTTGTGTGGAGCTTAGAGATATCTGTCATTGATATCCAAGGGGGAGAAGAGTCATGTGAAAAAATTGTGATTATCTAGGGAGAAGATCCTTGTGGGGAGAAGATCATGTGAAAGAGTTGAGGAGAAAATGAGTCAGAACCTAAGGGGGAGTAAGTGTCAAGAGTTAGTTGCGTTGATGGTGTTTTTCACATCATGTGTTGCCATCAATTCCAAAGGGGGGGATTGTTGGATATTGTGGTTGTGTTGCTAATATGTGGTTGTTATTGATGTCAATATTATTAGTATTAATTAATTTAAAGCTATATATGTCAAGGATATTGAAAATTTTGTAATAAATGAGCTACAGGTTGTTAGTGGTGAAGTGAAGTTTAGTATGTCGGTAAGTTCTGTACATTGATAATTAGAGGTTGTGGACTAAAGGGTTTTTTTTTGAGTGTATCTAGTTTATCCACGTCAAGTTTCAGAGATCCGCATGAAGATTTGATTGAGTTATGAAGATTTTAATTCTGTTAGTTTTTTATTTCGTCAGCTGGTGTTTCTAATTGAAGATGAGGCTATTTCAGTTATTTCAATTGTTGTAGATACTTCTTTGGTGATTCGTGTTGTTTTTGGATGTTTCTAGATTGTGCTTTATCTTTGTTGCATGTCCACATTGATCATTGTGCTCGTGGTTGGCAATTTTATTTTACGTGTTCATGTTTTTCTTATTCTTGGACGACATAGTGTTTGTAGCATGTTGTGGATCTTTGAGGTGTAATTAATTGAAGTGTTTTCATGTTGATGTTAATTTGGGTCTTCAGTAAGTTGTGGCCGACCTTGGTTGATTCACATTGATAATCTTTAATGTTTTGGGCTGACAATTTATATTCATTTTATTATTTTGTTGAAGCCGACATGAGGGGATGAAATTTCTTGTTGTAAATATATGAGTGATTGTTTATTCGAATTGAAGAGTGCGAGTCGATGCCAAAGTGTGCTTCTATGTATGTGTGTACAAATATTGATCTAAATCATTTGAAGGGAGAGTAGAGTGTGAAGAAAAGTGAAGAAGAGTGAAGAGATGTTCATGTGCTTAACTGAAACTATGATAAGGAATCAACATATGCTATTTTATTAGTTCAAATTCATGTAGATGTAATCCAATTCTTTCTGTAAGACAGTGTGTCTTCCTTTGGGTGGTTAGCCTTGTTGAAATTGAGCAATGAGCTCTAGGCAGTGTGCCTGAATGCATGTGCATTCCCTTTATTTCTTTTCATTATACTGTTAATAGGGTAAAATCTTGTGGATTGATCTCCACTATGGCTTTTCCCCTAGCAGGGTTTCCATGTAAAAAATCTTGGTGTTATGTGTGTTTCTAATGTGTTGATGATTTATGTTTTCATGGTTAATAATTAGATCTAAGAATAAAGTTGGTAAGTTGAATAAGTTTTAAATTTTTGAGACAACTGATTCACCCCCTCTCTCAGTTGTCTACCCTTTTGTTGCCAACAATTAGTTCAAAAACAAACATGATGCATGAAGGATTTGACATGATGCTTGATGCTTGAATAATGCTCTAAAATGTTTGATAATCATCTCTTGAAGGCTCTTGAATTCTCTTGTGAATTCCAATGAATGAATACTTTAAGGCTTAGGATGATCCCTTGAATGCTTAGGTGAAAATGAGTGAAAGAATTTTATATTTATACTCAATTATGCCAAATTTCTTGAAATTACAACACCACAATCTGACATCAAATGTAGGAGGATAAATTCCACCAAGAATTTGAATTAATTTTAATTTTGTGCCACACAGGACTCATATTCCCAAGGTGGTATATGGGTCCCATTAGGCATAATTTATGGGACCATTTTAAAAAATGCTTAGAAAGGTGTAAAATTAGGATTGAGACCCAAAATTGTAGGTGGGAATCATACAACCAAGGTGGTGTATGAGTCCTAGATCACTAAATCTAGTCCACACAACCTAAAAACACCTGAATTATGATTAGATGTTGATTTTTCTCAAGTTTATCCTTAGAAAGATGCATTAAATGACACTTGTAGATGTAAAATAAGGTCAGTTAAAGATAAAGAATTTGAATTATTTATGAAAACCCTAGAAAAGTGTTAAAGTGTGTTACAACACTTTACAACACTCTAAATAAGGTATGGTTAAGTTCATTTTGGTTGAAAAGAGGTTTATTAGGCTCAGTTAATTAATAAAACCTTAGAAAAGCATGAAAGTGTGTTACAACACTTCACAACACCTTAGCAAGGTACAATTTAAGTTCATTAGTTCACAAGGGCCCAAGACCTAATTTGAGTGTATTAAACACATTACATCACTAAGTAAAGGCATCATTATGCTCAATTTTCCAAGGAGGGCCCAAACAAGTGTGAAAATGTCACCGACAACATTTTTTAACACTACATAATTTAGCCCCCACTTTAGTGAGTATGAACTTGATTAAAACTCACCCTAAAGTAGAAAAACTCACTTCTAGAGGGGTCCAAATGCACCAATGCTAGTAAGGTGAGATGCCAAGAATCAAGAGGGGTGATCAATCCCCTAGGATAATGATCCCATGATAAACCAACATGGGCACAAAATAACACACATAAAAATGATATAAAGAGCATCATAAAGGAATGAGAATACACTACCAAAGACAAAGATAAGAGAAAAGAAATACAAAAAGGGTGGATCAAGCTTCAACCATTTGTATAACATGATGTGGATCATATCCAAGATGTTTGTTCAAAAAACACACACTCACTCAGATGCAACAGAGCTTCAGGTTGTCTACTGGGTGAGTATCCAAAAGAGTGAGACACATACACACATGGACGACATGCGCTCATACTCACGTGCAAGTAGCTAAGGGAGAGTCATGCCTCATTCAAGCTTCATGTCAAAACCATACCAATGTTATAGCTCTTGATAACTTTGATAAAGCACCATGCAAAATGACCTTCAAGCTTCATGAGGGAAGAAAAAAATTGTATGCTTGGAGCTCATGAACAATGAAATTTGAGCTTCATGAGTTAATAAAAGCTTCATATGCTTGGAACCCATGAAAAAACAAGATGGATCCACAGGCATGCAAAGTGTGTTATGCAAGGTGGCCATAAAATTGAAAATGTAAATGCAACAATAAGTAATGTTCAAAGGATTCTTGCTTAATTCATATGAGGTCTTAACTTATGGAAACATTACATACCTAATGTCTCCAAGAGAGGACCGATCCAAGAATAAAAAATTCACAACTTAGGGGATGCAGTGTGTTGCATCAAGCCACCAAGAGGAATATACTATGCTAAGAGAGATCATGCTCTTGAAGGACATCACACCCAATGTCATCCACAAAGAAAAAAGTGCATCACATGGAGTAAGAAGACTACACCATGAACCATGAAAAAGAAAAATGTAAAAGAATAATGCCAATATATGCCCCCACTTTAAAGAAATTACTAAACACCATATGTAGAAAATGATAAATGGTAATAATAAAGAAGACATGAGATCCAACTTGGAAAGACCTATGCCAAGTCATATGTTTCCAAATAGAGCTACACCACACAAAAAGAAAGCAAAAGAGAGGGGTTTCCCTAAAAAATGAAAATCC
Source organism: Sequoia sempervirens (assembly GCA_007258455.2). Lineage (NCBI taxonomy): Eukaryota > Viridiplantae > Streptophyta > Pinopsida > Cupressales > Cupressaceae > Sequoia > Sequoia sempervirens. Next base: position 62,740,582 of record VDFB02179234.1, read on the forward strand.
AAATACATAAGGGATCTATGGATTTGGGTTCAGTATGTTCTTGCTATATTTTTTTTAGAGATCTCAGAACTATCATCATTCCCCAAATACTCATAGAACTGGAAGAATGACACAAAGAGAGTGAAAACAACAAAAATCCTTTCAGTTCAACATGGAAGAAACATGAATGTTTCAATGCCTTGCATCATCCCAAAAAGGAAAACACAAGGAAAATAAAAGATAAAGAATTTTTTTTGGGTCAAAATGGAAGAGACATGAATGTCTTGACATGCTGCATCATCCAAAAAAAGAAAACACAAGACAAATAAAAGATAAAGGAAAAACTTTTGGGTTAACATGGAAGAGACATGAATGTTTCAAAGCCTTGCATCATCTACAAAAGGAAAACATAAGACAATGAAAATATAAAGGAAAAACTTTTGGGTTAACATGGAAGAGAAATGAATGTCTCGAAGCCTTGCATCATCCCCTAAAGGAATTTAACACAAGAAAAATGAAAAGATAAAAGATAAAAGATTCATGACATAGAGAAGAATGAAGGTACGAATAGAGGAATGTCACAAAGAGGGAGATACATCAAAAAAAATAGTACGGGGAAACACATCACACACATGCAATCACACAAAAGAAAGATAAATAATGCAAAGGTCTAGTAAGGCACATGCAAGTAAACCTAACTAAAGGGACAATGACAAATGCACTATTAGGATAAGGTTGTCTAATTCTTGTCCCCATTTAGTGTAAGAAAAGAATGAGCCAAAGTAAGTAGAGGGAAGGATCATGTAATGGTGAGAATGGAAGATTCTAAAACTATTACATGATAAGGGGAGAAAGCATCCCATTTTAAGGGACTATTTCTATGATATCAAGATTTTTAAATATTTTTTATAAAGCATGAAACTCATCAGTACTATGTCCAAGAACTCTATGGTATCGATAATGAGATATGTTTGTGTTCTTAGGATTTTGTTTTTAGTCTTCTCTTATGGGAGGTAATGTAACCAATCCTCTATGTAAAAGTGTTTTCAAATTCCTTTCAATATCTAATGCAAGACAGGGGTGAGTTGAAGAACTCCACACAATTGAGACCCCTTTGATAAAATCCTTACTATGCTTTTCACACCAATCTTTCACCAAGTCTTAGTAGGTCTACAAATGGGGTTTTAAGAGAATAACTTCCACACCTAGCCATAAATATTCAAACCCTTGCATAAACACATACCCATTACTACCCAAAACAACATATCACAAGATAGAATAGGGTTGTTTCAAAAAATGTATGAGAACCTTGACTGAACTAAGCCCAATTAGGCCTTTTTCTCAAAGAAACCACCCTTCAAAAGGATGAACAACACAAATAAACACCTTGGAATGGTGTGTTAGCTGTCAAAACTCAAGATTCAACAGGTTTTAGGGGCCCAAAGCAAAAAATATTGAATTTATGGCATTTGAACCAATCTACTTGACAAAATCATGTGAAATTTGATGCCATAGACCTATTGGTATCACTCAAAACATCACAAACCAACTCCCCTGCCCTGAGCCTTTTTCAACAATAAAAATAGACACATATCTTCCATTCCATTGAGAATCAGGAGGTTTCAATAATGGAATGGATATTTAATGCATTTTTCCTATCAAACCCTAGATACCCTAACTCAAATGGAGCACTTACATGAAAACAAGGATATCTCACTTCAAATGTTGAGTTAAGGCTTCAGATTAGATGCATTTGAAAGGTACTTCAGTCTATCCAACCATGTATGCTACCCTTCACAATAATTTCATACGTCGTACAATTACAAAAAAATGAATTAACAGAGTTTTCAATACAAAAAATAGCATAAAGATGATCAAATTTCTCCAAAGGATCAGGAACTTTATTCTTGAGGTTTGTGAGTACATTTATATGTTTTTCCTTTGAACCCAAATAGTCACAACCACCATTTGAATTGGTTTGCCATTCAACTTCCAAACATTACAAAACATTGTCATTTTATTTACAACCACTTAACAACTTTTCAAACATTACAAAAAACTTGACTCATTGACCCAAATGTTATTTGATCTTTACAAATGGTCTTACAAGACCTTATTCAAACCAAAATTAATACCCATAGAACCTAGGACACAACAAGACACAACAAGACACAACATGACACAAAACTCCAAACTTCAGTTGGTGCTCGTACACCAATATTAGTTGGTGGGTAAGGGAATTGAAGTTTCTTTAATTTGTAAGGTATTTTGTGCTTTCTAGATTCAAAAATTTCTCTTGTTGAATGTTGAGGAGGAGGACCTAAGATGATCCTTTCATCCTTATCATTGTTATGAATCATTGGTTGTTCTCTAGGAAGGAGGACATTCATATTAGGAGGAGGATCTTGATATCCTAACCCTTTTGTATTTTCAACTAGAATTTTCTCTAAGAGTTGATGAATTTCATGTTCACTTGTTGTATCACATCCTTGTATACTCAAGATTGTAAAGCATTTTCCATATGTCTCTTCTAGGTTGATAATAGTGTCAGTCACCTTGTTAACATAGAATGGTTGATTGTTTACTTGCTTAGAGGAAATAGATTCACCTATTGTAGGGAACTCAGGTTCAACTTGTGTTTTAGCTTTAGGATGTCAATAACCAAAGATCTCAAGTGGAGGTATTATAGGGAGTGTTGGTTATTTCATTAATGGGTAAAAGGATTCATTAGTTTCAAGGTTATTAAGGAAATCATTTAGGAATTTATTCATGTTGTCATAATCTTTTCCAATGATGTCAACATCATGAGGAGGACATGCATTAGGACTTGAGTGAGCATGAGTAAGTTCAATTTCATTAGGGCTATTTTTGAAAGCACAAATTGACACACCCACTAAGGATTTTAAGGACATCTATAGTTCTCCAAAGCACATATTCATGATGAAATGTAATGCAAATTTCATATTCCAAACTATGCAAAAATTGGAAATGAAATGTTCTAGATGCAATTAAGCAATGCAAAAGATGAACAAAATAAAATTGGATGCAATGAACTCAATAAAATAGAAAATATATAAAATGAAATATAAAGCTATAAAAAGAAAACAAGAGAAAAGGAAAAAGTTTTAAATTCTAGAAAATGTAGTTCATAATCAGCACTAGGACTAAATCACCTAGAGAGGTGTATGAGTCCCAGTGAGGATTTTTTTCAAAACTTTTAAGTGATTTTTATGCTTTTAATGTTGTATGATCTATAACCTAAGTGGAAATATAGATTTTGTATGATTTTCAATGATACGAGATGCAAAAATGAAAGCTATATGCACTTTCACAAATGCAAAATTTAGAAACTCTAGAATTCTAATTAACTAATGCAAACCCTAATGTTAATGCACACAAGATCTAGGATGATAATGCACCCGAAATTAGAATTATGATGTTCTAAATGCAAGTTCACCAAAATGAAAGGAATAATTTTGTTTGGATTATATGCTTGGGAGATAGATTAATAGAACTTAACACTCTCATTCAAGGATGATCCTAGAGATCTCAATCCAATGGAGAAAGGGGAAAGAGATCTGTTAGTAGGGCTTTCCTATTAGAGTAAAGGTTTTAACTTAATTATGTTAATTAAGTTACCTTTATTCCTCTCTTAAGATTTCACTTTAGTTTGCATATTGTGACATTTAATAATTATATTAATTATTAAATGTCTACCTAGTAGGGTTTCTTTAGGGTTGCACAATCTCCTTTTATAAGGATTGATCATTGTATTTCACCCCTCTCTGATTAATACATTTTCAACTTTCAGAGCACCCTTGCTTTTTTGTCTCGAATGTCTTCTTTCTGTAATAGGTTATTTGCATGTAGGTGATCTTCAGGGTCTGTGAAGTTGGCTTTCTCAACTTCTACATGGTATTAGAGCTCCAAATCTGTGGCTGCCTATTCGTTTCTTGAAGATTTTAGCTTACATAGTTTTTTTTCTATGCAAGGGTTTCATTTATTGTATTTTTTGCCAGATCAGAGGGGTTTTCCATCATTTTATGAGAAATTTTGACCTTGATCTCTCAAACGGTGCATGCTAGTGCAAAACGGACCTCATGGATGCACTCAAAGGCCCAAAAACCCATATTTTCATATAAAATATGATATGGTTTGCTGAAAATTATTTTTTTAGTGTTTTTGGGGAATCTCAAAATAGTTGCCAGAAAAATTTGTGTGATTGTATGGATCCGTATGAACGCTTCCATTTTCGTGCCATATATTTTTTGGTGGTTGCATTATTTTGAGTTGCCTCAATTTTGGTGCCATTTTTGCATTGATTTCCATGCCCTTTTTTGATTTCTATACTGCCTCAATTTTTGTGCCATGAAGGTACAGTTGAATATTTTATTAATTTATTAATTTTTAAATTAATAAAATGTTTGGTTTAAAGCCTAAATGAGCATATTTAGTAAAATGGTCATATCTTGAGCATACGGTCTCCGTTTTTTGAAAATGAGATACCGTTGGAAAGCTGCTTCTGGCGCCAATCTAATGGTGTAGGTGTGATTTCTTCATTTTTCTGTTTTGATGCTGTTTTCCTCATTCAAAGTCAGATAATGGTTTTTGCACTCTGGGGGGCGTAACTTTTGCATCCGAACTCCATTTTTTGCAAACAAATAGGCATTGGAAAGGTGCTTCTGTATTATTTCCATATCTATCATTTATGTTTCTAGAATCTTCCCCAAGTATATTTTATTCAGTATTTTGTGTTTTTACAATTTAGTCAATTACTTGGACGTTTTGGCACCTGGAAAGGATCTGTTTGTGTGAGATGGCATATTTTGATTTGCTTTATATGTACTGAGGTCATTTTTCTCATTTTTTAATTTGAAGTGTTATCATGGGTTTTTCTACTCACCCTTCAGTTGTAATTCTGGAACGGGGTAATTATGAGTCATGGGCAAAGGGCATACTTACATATTGTAGGTGGCTTAATATTTTTCCTTATTTGTATGATCTCATACCTAAGCCAGCCACTTTAGAGGGAAAAATAGCTTAGGATATCATTAGAGATCACATAGTAAGACTTATATTGTCTAGTGTTGATGATGACACTATGTGGGCTATATTAGACATTGATTGTCTCCACCCACTTGGGACACATATTTGGGAGATCTATGGAGACCCTAATATCTCTCCATTCCTAGAGGATCCTGCTTCAAATTGTCTCTTACCCATTGCTTGGAGAGATAATACACCCTTTGATCATGATACTTTAGAGGAGCTTGAGTATTTAGACTACCTTACATGTTTCGATGGATCAGAGGCTTGTCTCACAGTTCCTACTCTTCAAAATGAGATTATGCATGTATCATCCGTTGTTCCTGATGACATCAGTATCACCACATTGGCCCCTATGGATTCAGTTAAGCATCATGACCATCTTGGTCATTCATTATATGCTACACCATGGGATTCTTATCTTGCAAACACATTCTTGTTTGTTGAGTCTCACACTGCAGATCTTGAGGATTATTTCAAGGAAATTCATCTCCTCTACCTTGATAGTCAGGTTATCACTGTATGCCCACCATTATCCATGCATTTAGAGGTTGCATTTTAGGATTCTCCACATCAGTTTGGATTTGGCATCATTTGTTTCAGTTCAAACAAAGAGTTTCTTCAGTATCCTATCATGGCACACATCTTGAAATAGATTGGTTCATCACTCTGCACAGGGTTTCTTCAACATCGTCCTTTGGATCCATTTCTTCCCAAGGGGAGGAATATTATTTTCCACTTCAGGATCTCTTTTGGGATTCTACATCAGGCATCCACCATTGCGATAGGAGTTTCTTCATTATAGAGGGGCCTTCTTGTCTCTATATATATCTCCTATGGAGATTACTGTAGATGTACTTATATGATAGAAGCTATCTATGGGGGGTATCATGTAATCAACCTCCTATCCCTCTTTAATTAGTGCATTTCATTCTTTTCTTTTCTCTTTTTGGGGGGAGTTTTGTTCCCATGAGGTTTTCTCCCTTACTTCACTTTACAGAGATTTGGTTGTATTAGGGTACCTGATCAGGCCTAGTTGTTTAGACCCTTGTTTGCTTTCATGCATTGTAGTTACCTTTGATTTCTTGTACATGTTTGTAGCTGCACTCTTGCTCATCTTAAGGGGGGTGTTAGAGTAAAGGTTTTAACTTAATTATGTTAATTAAGTTACCTTTATCCCTCTCTTAAGATTTCACTTTAGTTTGCATATTGTGACATTTAATAATTATATTAATTATTAAATTTCTACCTATTAGGGTTTCTTTAGGGTTGTACAATCTTCTTTTATAAGGTTTGATCATTGTATTTTACCCCTCTCTGATTAATACATTTTTAGCATTCAGAGCACCCTTGCTTTTTTGTCTCAAATGTCTTCTTTCTGTGATAGGTTATTTGCATGCAGGTGATCTTCGGGGTCTGTGAAGTTGGATTTCTCAACTTCAACATTTCCTAGGGGAGATTGTAAACTAATGAGGGGTTCACCACCAAGCTAGAGCTTGGAAAGACAAATGAAATCCAAGTTGTAATGCTTAACCCTAATGTGATGCAATACTTCACTAAATGACCTAGAAAAGTATGTAAAATATAATAGAAAGTTGCAAGAAGAAATGTGTGGACATGGAAACTTGAAGGAGATTGAATGAAGCTTTAAAATGTTGGAAACACTGAATTTAATGTTGACTAGGACTCATATGCCAAAATAGGCAATTTAGTCCAAGATCTAGGTTTTTGTGTACAAAAATTGAAATCTGGCAAATGGGTGTCTAAAACTGCAAAAACTTGAAAACTAACCTAAACTGAGACTCATACGCCAGAACTAGTGTATTAGTCTAGTTAGGGATTTCTAAAGCTTTAAAGCTTGAATCTAGTTTTTACTTCCTAATTGATTTCCAGATCTGAAACCCTAATTTGCAACATGTAGAAGTCTTCCAAGTATCTCCAACACAAGGTGACAATTTTGACAAGTTTGAGCACTTTGATAACTTTCTCCAAAATTTTCTCTTCAATGTGTCTTCTACCTAAACCTAAAAATCACACACAAAAGACATGGAAAATTGTTATTTTTTTAGTGGAAAGTAGTTTCCCTTGGTCAAACCCTGTTTTGGTAATCAAACCTTTAAATGAAATGAGATAGGAATGGAGAATGATGAATGAAAAAAATAGGATGTTGCAACTCACCAAAACCTACCAATAAGAGGATGCAAACATGTATGAGATGGCTTCAATACATGTAGAACTTGAATCTTGCTTGAATAAGATAGATCTTGAATGAAATACTAGCTTGAATCATGAAACCCTACATCACAATTTTTAGCTCAAAAACAAACATGATGCATGAAGACTTTTACATGATGCTTGATGCTTGAATAATGCTCTAGAATGCTTGATAATAAGCTCTTGAAGACTCTTTAATTATCTTGTGAAATATAATTCATGAATACTTGAAGGATTAGGATGATCTCTTGAGTGCTTAGGTGAAAATGAGTGAAAGAACCTTGCATTTATACTTAATTATGCCAAATTTCCCAAAATTTCAACACCACATGCCGAAATCAAATCTAGGAGTTATAAATATCACCGAGAATTTGAATTAATTTTAATTGTGGGCCACATGGGTCTTATATGACCAGGGTTGAGTGTGAGTCCCATCAAGCATATTTTAGGGGACCATTTTCAAAAATTCTTGGAAAAATGTAAAATCAAGATTGATACCAAAAACCCTAGGTGGGAATCATACACCCAAGGTGGCATATGAGTCCTAGATCACTAAATTTGGGCCAAAAAACCTAAAAACACATAAATTATGATTGGATGTTCATTTGTGTTAGGATTATCCCTAGAAAGATGCATTAAATGAGGCTTGTATATAAAAAATAAGGTCAATTAAAGCATAAAGAAGCTCAATTATTTATGAAAACCCTAGAAAAGTGTGAAAGTGTGTTACAACACTTTACAACACTCTAAATAAGGCACAATTAAGTTTATTTTGGTTAAAAAGAGGATTATTTGGATCAATTAATTAATACATCCTTAGAAAAGTGTGAAAATGTGTTACAACACTTCAAAAACACCTTAGGAAGGTACAATTTAAGTTCACTAGTTCACAAGGGCCCAAGACCTAATGTGAGTGTGTTAAACACATTATAACACTAAGTCAAGGCATCACTAAACTCAATTTTATGAGGGCCCAAACAAGTATGAAAATGTCACTAACGACATTTTTTGACACTACAAACATCAAGATAAAAATCACTCATTACCAATTTTAATGCACAACATTTATTAGTAAGATGCCTAGGAGTTTTATGATATACACAATACTTCATGTTGGTTTTTGGTATGCTGCTTCTACTAGGAGGTGGAAATTTAATCCAACCTTTTTTAATGAGGTGTTCCATCTTTTGTTCAATTTTTGTTTGAGTATGTAGGAATGACATTTTTTTTATTTATAAGGTTTGGATTTCTTACTTGATTCACCAATTTTTTGAGATAAATGTTAAGGAGGAGAACCTAAGAATCCCTTACAATCTTTATGAGGCATTGGTTGGTCCTTGGGAATGATATCACTTATATTGAGAGGAGGATCTTGATGTCCTAATCCTTTGGTTTCTTCTATAGGAAGTTTCTCTAAAAGTTTGTGAATTGCATGCTCATTGGTTATGTCTCTATTAGGAATCAGATAGACCAAAGCAATAAATATTAACAATTATATGCAAATTAAAAGATGTAGAAATAAAAATGAAGAATAACACAAAAGAAATTGACACAAAAATTTAATGTGGTTTACCCAATATGGGATACATCCACAAAAACTTAGCCACCCAAATAATTTTATTATCGAGTGCAAAATCTAGATTACAGTCTTGCGAATTACCCTCACATTTGAGGAACACCTATGAACTTACATACATCCCTTTTTATCTCATTCATTCTTTAGGTTAGCCTAACCCCTCCATGTTGTAGTAAAAATCAACCAACCAATGAGAAACCAATTTTTTTAATATGTATTTACATCATTATTAGTAAATACAATTAAGTCCAATGAACGTTGATTCACAATAGTGATGTAGAAACAAAAAATAAATCTATGCCATATGTCGACACATCACTCATCCAATGTTGTTCACCGTTGCACCATTCGAGTCCCACTTCAATATCATCCATGAGTCAATCGTAAATAATCCCACACACCCCACAGGAGTCTTTTGGGACCCACCACAAGTGGCATAGGATCAATGAGCATCATTGGATCATTCTAATTGCTATCATCCATCATCTTGTTGTAGGTTCCAAGAGTTTTCTAACCAAGTCATGGGGTTCTAAAGTTTCCTAACTTCCTAATCTCTTGAATTGTCACTCCTTTCATTGGATTTTAAACCTTCACTTGATTTCCCTTGGGATCACCAAATCGAAGGTTTCCAAAACTTCAAAAATCTGGACATGAGGTTCAAAAGTTCTACTCTGACGTGATCGCGGGACATGGAAGTCACAACACCAATTTTTTAACTAAGTATTTGCATGATCAGTCTGCCAAATTGAACTAAGTATTCTTCCATCAGGATTGCATGATCAATCACCACATATCAAGCAATCTCCCACTTGGACACTGATCCTAGACAACACTGTTGCACTTGCAACCTCCACTGGATTATAGGTCTTGTTGGTTTCTTGTATCCACCATTATTAGTCATGAAGGACAACAGAAAATGACAAGGAAATTAGTTTCTCCCATGTATCTACCAAATTTTTACTTGTGTGAATTTTCACCAGCTTCAATTTCCCATCCTCCAATACTGACCGGATGAAGTGATATCTGAGTTGTATGTGCTTAGTTTTTGAATCCACAACTAAGTTCTTAGCAAGATGAATGACACTTTTCCTGTCAGTATACAGAGGACTATATTATTTCCATTGTCCCAATTCCTCCAGAAAATGATGTAACCAAATCATCTCTTTGTTGGCTTTCATAGCAACAACATACTTAGCTTCAATGGTTGAAAGCACAACAAGCTTTTGTAATCTTGAAATCTAACTGAATATTGTACCTCCTACTTGATAAAAACATACCCTCTAGTACTCCTGCTATCAATATCATCTGCTAGATCAGAGTCAACATATCCTTTGAGAGCATAATTCATTCCTCCAAAACATAGTTTGTTTGAAGTAGTACCTCTCAAATATCAGAGAATCCATTTTACCACATTCCAATGTTCCATTCCCAGATTGCTCATATACCTACTGACAACTCCCACTGCATGTGCAAGATATGGCCTTGTGCATACCATTGCATACATCAAGCTACCAATTTCTGATGCATATGGTATTGTAGGCATTTTTTCTTCCTCCTATTATGTCTTTGGACACATCACCTTAGTCAACTTAAAATGACTAGGCAAAAGTGTATTGACTACTTTTGCATTCTACATGTTAAACCTTTTCAATACCTTCTCTACATACTCACTTTGAGAAATAATTTTCTATTTGTCTTGTTCCGTGTGATTCTTATACCAAGGATTTGTTTTGCTACACCCAAATTCTTCATAGCAAATGAATTTTCTAATTGTTTCCTAAGTCCATTAATATTTTGCATGTTAGACCCGAAAGCAAGCATGTAATCAACATAAAGCAACATGATAATATAGTTTCCCTTATCTTATTTCTGAAAATAAACACAATAATCAGAATGACATCTTTTGTAACCTTGTTTTTCCATAAAACTATCAAATTTTAAATACCATTGCCGAGGTGCTTGCTTCAGACCATACAAACTCTTCTTTGGGTATGTGCAAGATCATCATAGAAAAAATAGGCCCTTAAGTGGCAAAAAATTCAGAAAAATCAGAGTTAGGAAACTTGATGTAAAAATTTGAATAAATTATCTATATTATTTCAAAAATATGTAAGAATAGAATTTGTAGAAAATTGAATGTAGTTTCTAAACTACTAGGTTTGTTTAAAAAAAAAAAAATCTATTTGGTGAAAATTTGAAATTTCAATGCAATGGTACTTAAATTTCAGGCAAAAAATAAGAAGTGGGTGTTTGTCTAACCACCCTAACCACAATAAAATGATAATATTTTTTATAAGATTTTAGATGTAAGTAGAGGAATCATGCCCCGATGTGATGCATATTTTTTGTAATTTTTTTCCAAGTAAATAATTAATTATGAATTTTTTATTATATTTTTTTTTTAAAATATAAAAACTCGTATGTCTAACCACCTTAACTTGGTAAAAACTTCATGAAATTTATTTTTTCTTTTTTAATCCTATAGTATGTGAAGTATAGAATGTGACGCATGTTTTGGATTCAAAAAATGTGATACCAATTGAAAGTTATAGATGTTTTTTAATCAGCCTATCAATTAGGACTTTAATCATAATTTGAATAGAAAATGAATAATAATTACTTATTAAATTCAAAGTAAAGCATAATTTATATTGGTGGAAAGCTGGGAATCTTCTTTAAAAACCCTTTTTGTTTCATCAATTTTGGGTAAAAAAATAGTCATCAGCCACATACCCATCATATTGCCACTTTTTGGCCCATCATGATCCTGCACATACTCCTTTAACCTACACACAAATTCCTCTTTACCCTTGACCTCATATCCCTATAGTTTCTGCATGTATATTTCCTCTTCCAAATCCCCATGGAGAAATGTTGTTTTCACACTGAGTTGTTCAAGATGCAAATCTTTTGTAGCCACAAGACTTAGAATAGTTCTAATAGAAGTCATCTTTACAACCTTAGATAATATTTCATCAAAATATATACCTTTTTTCTATGCAAAACATTTTACCACGAGTCTGGCCTTATATCTTTTCTTTCCTCCATCTTCTTCCTTCAACATGTAAACCCATTTGTTTGGCAATTTAGTCTTTTACCTACATAATTCGACTAAGTCCCAAGTCTGATTCTGTAGCAAGGAATCCATTTTTTCTTTTATTCCTAACTCCCATTGTTTTTTGTATCTACCTACATTACTTCTTCATAACATTCTGTTTCACCAGCATTAGTTAATAGAATAGAATATGAAGAGGGAGAATATTTTTCTGGGGTTCTACTTATCCTTGAAGATCATCTAACATTCATTGGAGATTGTAGTATTTGTTGTTGTTGTTGTTGTAGAGCATGAGGAACCATTAGAACATCATTGTTTAATGTATCATCTAGTACTACATAATCATTTTCTTTCTTCTCATGCTGTTGCAATTGATCTTTGTACAATACTTTCTCATTGAATATGACATCCCTGCTTCTCACAAGTTTTTGATTTTTAAAATCCCAAAGCCTATAACCAAACTCATCAATGCCATATCGAATAAATACATATTTCTTTGATTTTGCATCAAGCTTGGTTCTATTTTCAAAATCTACTTGTGCAAATGCTTCACAATTGAAGGTCTTGAGAAAAGAATAACTCACCTTCTTACCTATCCATGCTTCCTCTGAAATTCCACAACCCAAAGGATTAGAGGGACCTCTATTAATTAAATAAACAATAATTTTTATAGCCTCTTCCCACATATTTAAAGGCAACCCAACATGCAATCTCATAGTTTGTGCACACTCTGTTATTATTCTATTTATGTGCTTAACCACTCCATTCTCCTGTGGACTCCTTGGAACCATTTTCTATATGTGAATACCATTAGAGGAACAATAATCTTTAAAATATTTGCTACAATACTCACCACCATTATCAAATATGAGACATTTTAGCTTTCACTCGTCTCATTTTCAACCAAGCTTCTCCATTTATAAAAAGTTTCAAATACATTAGATTTCTGCCTAAGGAAATAAATCCATACCTTATTGTATCATCAATAAAATTGACATAATACCAAGAGCCACTGAGAGAAGATATTTGAGTTGGTCCCCATACATCCGTATGCACAAGCTCCAATTTCTCATCTTTCTTTTGCTTCCCATCCTTGAGAAAACTAACTCTCTTTTGTTTTCCATACACACAACTTTCACAAAAATCCATATTAATAAATTTTAGACCTGATACAATTCTTAGAATGAAATACTTTCATACCTTTTGCACTCATATTCCCAAGTCTATTATGCCATAGTGCTAATTTAGAATCCATAGCAACTATCTGATTTTCTACCTATTAAACTGCAACAATTATTCTTGAACATTGATTTTTAATTGCAATACTTAAAGTAGAAGGAACATTATGACTTGTACAAAGATATAAGCTACCTACTTTCACACTTTTTTCTACCACTAAGGAACCTTTTGTAACCTTCCAATTTTTATCACTAAATGTAACAACACAACCTTCATCATCTAGTTTCCCTACTGGAATTAAATTTTTGCTTAGCTTTGGAACATACATTACCTCATGTAGTAGCCAATGATTCTCATTCTGTAACTTAATATTGATTCTTCATTTTCCAATAATTTGTCAGGGTTTATTATCTCCCAAATTAACTAGCTCAAAATCCCCTTGGACATGATCAAGAAAATAACTTCTATGAGGTGTAGCATGAAATGAAGCCCTAAATCTAACACCCAAGAATCATCAAAATTATCAAGGGAAAGAATCAAAGCATCTTCATCAGATTTATTAATTACCATATTTTCCTCTTTATTGCCTTCATTTTTGTCTCCTTTATTTTTTCAAGACCAACAATCTTTCTTTAAATGCCTTGACTTACTATAATACCAACAATCCTTATTTCCCCTATATTTGGACCTTTTGTCATTTGATTTTCCTTGTGACTTCCCATGACTTCCAAATTTTTTTCCTCTTTCCTTCATTCTTCCCTTGCTTTCTGCATTCAAAACACTAATTGATGTGGATGTTCAACCTAAGCTTTTCCTACGAGTTTCCTTGCTCAAAATAACACCAACAACATCATAAAATTTCAATGTATTCAAACCAAAAACAAAATTACTTATAGCCATTGCCAAGCTATCCATATTTCTAACAAAGAACATAAAACCAAGAGAGCCCTCACCTCTTCATCAAAGTTCATATTTACATAAGTTAATTGACTGATAATCATATGAAACTCATTTAAATGATTTGTCACAAATCCACCTTCAATCATTTTTAGATTAAACAAATGCTTCATGAGAAATACCTTATTTGATGCTAAGGGTTTTTCCTATAATTTATCCAAACATTCCATCAGATCTATGGTTGTCTCTTCTTTTGTTATACTAAATGCCATAGATTGTGCCAGGAACAACCAAATGGTTCCTAGTACCTTTCTGTCCAGAATATCCCATTCTTCATCAGAAATTGCTGCATCTTTCTTTTCTTTTCCTTTTAATGGCTGTCATAGATCCATTTGATATAAATAATCTTCCATCTACATCTTCCATAATTGATAATTTTGGTCATTGAACTTATCAACCTTGAATTTTCTTTCTTCCATTCCTCCCACTCAAATCCAGAGGTTTCTTGCCAATCAACTGAAATACACACAACTATGATACTAGTTGTTAGGAATTAGGAAAATTGAAGTAATAAATATTAACAAATATATGTAGATTAAAGGACCTAGAAATAACAATGAAGTATAACACAGAAGAAATCAACACAAAAATTTAATGTGGTTCACCCAATATAGGCTACATCCACATAAACTCATCCACCCAAATAATTTTATTATCCAGTATACAATCTCGATTACAATCTCACAAATTACCCTCACATTCAAGAAACACCTATGAACTAACATACATCCATTTTTATCTCACTCATTCTTCAGGCCGGCCTGAACCCTCAATGTTGTAGTATCAATCAGCCAACCAATGAGCAACTAGATTTTGTAATACAGTTACATCATTATCAACAAATGCAGTTTGGTCCAATGAATGTTGATTCACAACAACCACGTAGAAACAAAAAATAATGTTTTCCACATGTAGACACATCACTTGTTCAACGCTATTGACCATTACACCATTTGGGTCCCACTTCAACATCATCCACAATTCAACCGTACAAAATACTACACACCTTGCATGAGTCTATCGAGATCCACCACAAGAGGCACAAGGTCAGTAGGGACCATTGGATCATTCTAATCACTACCGTTCATCAGCTTGTCACGGGTTCCAAGAGTTTTCTAACCAAGTCACGAAGTTATGAAGTTTCATAACCCCCCAATCTCCCAAATTGGCACTCCTATTGAATTTTAAACGTTCATCTGATTCCCTTTGGGATCACAAAATAAGAGGTTTCCAAAACTTAAAAACTCTTGACATGAGGTTCAAAAGTTCTACTTTGATGAGATCACATGAAAATGAAGTCACAACACCAATTTTTTTAAATAAGTATTTGCACAATTAGTCCACCAGCTTGAACTAAGTATTCTTCCACCAGGTTTGCATGATCAATTTCCACATATTAAACAATCACATCCTTGTTTAGTTAGAGTCACAAATCCTTGGCCATAAGTCTCTTCTAGATTGATGGGATTTTTTGTCACTTTGTTAACATAAGATGGATAGGTGTGTCCTTGATTAGAGGAGATATGTTCACTCATTGTTGCAAGTTTACTCTTAGTTTGTGACTCAATTTCAAGATGTAAAAGACTAAACATTTCAATTTGTGTTGGTTGTTTTATGGAAAGATAGAAGGATGCATTATTCTCAAGACTGTTAAGGAAATCATTTATGAATTCATCCATGCTAGCATCATCTTTTCCAATGATGTCAACTTCATGAGGACACTCACTAGGATTTGATTGAGCATGGTTAGGGTCAACTGCACTAGGATAATTGCCACAAATAGAACTTGAAACATCAACCAAGGAGAACAAAGAATCTCTCATATTGATAAAATACTTGTCTATTTCTCATATTTTTAGATTTAAAACAATGTAATTTTTCAATTACACTATGCAAAAACCTGAAAAATAATGTCTTGTAAATGAAAATTTGAAATCACACAATGCAAGAACTTTATCAAATTAAGCTAAATATGACCAAATTGAGGAAACAAAAATTCTACAAACATGGAACAAAAATATAAAAAAATCAAACAAGAATGAAAAAATGAATGTTTTAATACCTATAAAATCATAATGTGACCCTGATCAGGGACTCATTCACCCTAGGGCGAATGGGTTCAGTTGATTGTCTGAAATACTAAGAGCGGGGGTGAATCAATATTCCATTAAAACATTTAAATGCAAATCACCCAGTTATTAAAGCACATATAATTTCAAACCAAATCAAATACATTGAAATGAACATCACTCCACAAAACACATGAACACCAATTTTTTACATGAAAAAACCAAAATGGGAAAAACCACAGTTAGGATTAGCTCACAATAGAATTTATCTAGATGAAGAATATTTTAGGGCTCACTGCCAGGACTCGCTATCCTTAAAAGGCTCACAACTTGAATGCACAATGAAATGGATAACTACCAAGATACAAATGAATGTGGCTCACTACCAATAGATGAACTGATGGAATGCACCTTCTATGTGTTGAGTTTAGTTCCAATAAGGCTTTTTATGTGAAGTGCTACTCTACATAGTAGTCACTTATTCATTCTGCTCCAATCTTTATCTTCTCCCATAATATATGGCTTGTAACTTGATAAATCATTTAGGATTGCACATTATTTTTTTCCATGACTCCACACACACTGATCTTCAACTCCAAAATGGTATTATATATAAGTATATCACATACATCAATTAGGTTGACCTAATTGGATGTAAAAAAAACAATCAAAATACCTCATTTTAGAACCATATAAGATTAAAACATTTTTATCCAAGTGGTCTATGTTGTCAATTCGGCAAAGACCTAAAAATGATCCAACCAATATCTACAAAGTATAGTTATTCTTCTTACTACAAGTTGTATATTAAGATAAACTCCAAGTTAACACACAAAATTATTAAGATAAACACCTTATGAATCTGATATTAGATTTTTTTCTCATCACATTAACATCAAGAAGATCACCCTTAGAACCCCAACATTAGAATGTTCTTTCTAAGAAAATGTAGAGTCTCCCACACTAGTATGTAGAACAAAAAAACTGTAGTCTATAGAGTTAAATAGTGTCATTGATAACTTCAAGTACAAAACAAAAAAACTCCTCAAGATCCTAAATATAGCTATTTGAAAGAGTCATAATAATAATATTAAGAGAGAAGAGTCAAATATCATCTCGTGGTGAATTTCAGACTCAAAAACCAATGTACTGACCAAACAGTACAAAACACTTTAAGTAGAGATGAGCTTCTGTTATACCAAATATATTTCCCACTATGTTGTCGTAATGTTGACATCAATGAAAATAGTGGAATAATAAAACATGCCATGTACATTTCATGCTGATGTTGTAAGGTTCCTATATTTCTAGCAATCTCCCCCTTTGGCATTGATGGCAACATGCGTATCAAAAATATTTTTATACCGATACGAGACAACTGCATACTCCTTTCAACATTAATGCTTCAAAAATGTTTTTCCTCTATCTATGTATCTCTCCCCCTTTGAAATCAATCGGAAAGGTTATGAAAGGGTCCTAAATAAATCCTCAAATAAGTAAGAGCACCAAAAATTGATCAAGTATTATTAAAAAAAGAATGTTAACTTGAGGAGGAAGAAGCTTTGAGATTCTTCAAAATATCTTCCCATGTGGCTTTACCTTATTCCCATGATCCTTTTTCTCTTGGAAGAGTCTTGTGTAGTAGTTAAAGCTTAGTCAAGGACTCTACACCATCTTCCAATGTATTGGGAATGAGATTAGCTTATGATAGATCACCAATACTATCAAGAGCACTAGATATAGGAATAAGTCTAATTTTTATCATATCTCTGAGTGCCATAAAATTCTTAATTAATTTTTTTCTTTGATCTTGAAGAGAAAAAAATTTATCCTATAGTTACACAATGTAGGACCATCTTTGATTGTTCTTGTCATCGACCAAGCTATACATATCTTCTTGAGTACTTATTCAAGTTTCACTCTTATTTCATCTCGTATATTTAGTGTCCTATTGGACCATTTCAAACAAAAAGAAAGCAAATCCTAAGCTCCTTTCTCATAGTCTTGTACATCCTTCAATTCCTTTACCACTCTATGATGTGCATCTGCACATTTCTTCTTGATATGTTCTATATTTTCTTCTATAGACCTATTTCCAGTCTACACTTCTAGTTCGGTAATGTAAGCTTTCAAAGAGTTAATGATATTCCTGATATTTTCCATAGATGATACAAATAAATCAAAGTTGGCATCGAGGATCACTTTCTATAGATCATTCAATGATTCTTGAATATTTATGCTTTCATGCTCATGTTGAATATTCTCTAATTCACTTCCTTCTAAGATTTCTTCTTTAACAACACCTTTTCTCTTCTTACTTGTTTTTGTTGCACTTTCGGAGGCTTCAGACATAGAGATTTCTTCTACATTAGAGTTCTTAGGGATTTCTAGAAGCACCTTTGTATAATGATCAATATTAGCCTTATTTACTTCATAATTTAGTTCATAAATCCATACCAATCTGGATTCAACTACTTCCATATAACAAAAATCTATAGAAACTAGGAAATTAATATTTCTAGAGTATTTCTCAATCACATATTTTAGAATTCTTGATCTTTTATTCATCCGAGCATCTGAAATTTTCTAAAGAATGTATTAAGAGTAGCCTCTTGAGCATCTGAGCCACCAAGATTTACCTTGCAATTCTTAATCTAATGAGCTATAAATTTTGATTTTTTCTATTCTATCCTTCTAATTACCAGTAACTCTTTCCTAAAGTAAAATAGTAAACAAACTATTAAGTTACCATATTGGAATGTACTTTTCTTATTCTTCTTGATCAATTTTAAGTTCTTCAATAGATGTAATCAAAGTGGCTAACAAAGGTCATAATCCATTCCATTCCTAACCATATCAAAATTAGTGTAAGTGGTAGTAGTGGAAACTGTGAAGTCACTGTTTGGTGAACAAATTTTGTGACCAATGACCATTGCAACATACTGAATGACTAGATCTTCAATTGTACTCAAGATGAGTTCTTTTCCTTGAAGGGTCGCTCCAATCATCTCAACTATCTCTTGTTTATTAACAATCTTTCACCTAGGAATTGGTCTAGAGGAACACGAACCAATTACATCTCTTATAACTTCTCTAGTTATTAGGTGTACTTTATCAATCCAAATAGATTCACCATTAGTCCTTCTTAAAGCCAATTGAATTTATCTCTTATTGAATTTAAACAAAGGGGATTTCTACCATACATCCAACTTCTTTTCAACTAAGATATTAAATACATCATGGTTTTTGTTGATGCCAAAATTTGGCAAGGTAACCCTTTGTGAGAAACTCAGTTTATGGGGGAACTATTGTGCTAAATTGAGTGACCTCTGAATTTTTAAAGAAGCTGATTTTTTCTGTGAATGGGGTTTTGGAATGGGAAAAGGAAGCAGATATAAAATAAAGAATCTAACTAAGGTGATACGCCAAAATTTATATAAAAAGACATGATAAATCTATCTTTTGGATATGATCTAAGGGCCCGCTTAGCAATTTACCATGTCCTAGAATAATAAAGATTAAAGATTGTAGCATGAATAGTTCATTCAATGAGATAAACCAGTGATCATGCCCATTTATTGAAAAGAAGAGTCAAAAGACATGATCTGAACCAACAAACTTGCATTCAAATTATAGAAGTACAAAAATAAACCATTTAAACAAAATGGTATAGCATAAAGTTTATCAATAGCATAAGAAACAAAGAGGTCAAACAATGGAATAGTCTATGAGTCTTGCAATAATTTAAACAATTACAAAGGTTTGGTCTCTCCAACAATCTTGTAATTCTAAAAAATTGGTGAAAAAGCATATGATTTCCTAACTTGTAATCTAAAACATTGGAACTTTGGACTTGTGGAATTTGGAACCCTTCCTCTAAAGCAAATAGTAGTATTTATATCAAGCCTTCCACCACTTGGCATGGAACAATAAAAAGATTCAAAATCTAAGCAATGATGTCGAGACAATGATTTCCCTTGACTGTTGTAATAGAAAAGATTCGAGACATAGCATTTGGTCTACCTCCATTCAGTGCATCCCCTGTGAATGATGACAGTGGTCCAACAAAGTCTCATGCACACAAGTTTCACCCTCTAGGATAGGTGGTTAGAAAATGTGGCAACATTGTACATCTCATAGTTTGCCTCATCCCCTGTGTTGAAGAAGTGTGTGCTGAAGAGACGTGTGGAAGCATTTTGTTGGTCACGGTCGATATTTCCTTCCTTCACTAAAAGCTTACACTAAGAGGAAATGTAGCAAAATGTTTGTTGTAGACATTGCTTATGGGGTCCACTAAATCCTTCTGCGGATGGGAGCTACGTGGCATGTGAGGGGGGGATGATGAGGGAGTGAAAGGAAGCAATGAAAATAGCTCATGGTGATGACACGTGGGAGCATTTCAGGAGCCAATAGAAGAGCAGGGAGGAAATTCCTTTGGAGTGTGATGAGCAAACATGTGGGTGAAGTTGTGGTAACAACCAAAAAAGAAGCTGATGAAAATGTTGAAGGCATGGGTTGGTACTTAGTCAAAAATCAAACCCAAGGGAGCATGGTGAATTTCAAATTCATAGTTTTCTTCAAAGTCATTCTTCCATAAGATACTTAACTAAACCAAAGATATTTCCTCAAATTTACTATGAACATACGCATAGATATCCTCAATAAGTAATACTCTAGGAGGAATTCTAGAAAATGCACCAATGGCTTCTTCCGATAGATTTTTTAGAGAGTACCTCAATTTGATTTGCAATCTATCTGAAATATTTACAACCTTTGAATTATCAATAACATAAGATTGAAATATGTTTAAGAAAAATACCTGTATAATTGACAACAAAGAACATAATTATATTTTCAGCTTCCAGAGTATGCTTTGAATCCACTTCAATTTCTTCTTCCTTCGCTGAATCCTAAAACATTGCTGCATGAAATTGCTTTGGTTTCTTTAGGGTTCTTCTACACACTTCTTCTTTTTCACAAATACCTTTTGTTAAATGTGATTTATTTGATACTTTTGAATTTATTTCTTTCATCCTAATGCTTCTACAATAAATACTTCTAATTGCAAGTTGATCACCTCAGAATCCATGTACATTTCTATCTTTCAAATTCTACAAAATTGATTCTTTACACGTGTCTGAAAAATTCCTTTTGCATGAAATATTGAATTTGTAACCTTATTAAATGTATGTTTATCATGATATGGAATCATATATTGATGAGGGGTTTATTGAATTTTCTATTTATCTCCCCCCTTAAACATTGCTTGACTTAAATTTTGATGGGCATATCTACACTAGAGGATGACATAGATAAAATTGATGATTCTGATTTAGCTTGCTTCAATTATTCTTCGTTTCTCCAAATTTTCTTCATTTCCTTTCTTACTACTTCCAGATCAATGATTGTTTCATGTCTCTTTTTTGGATAGATATTTTTTATCCTTCTATTTTTGTAGTATCTAGTAGATAGATCCAAATTACTACATTCATGACAAACAAAATTCTTCCATCCATATCTTCTTTCATACTATGTATATTTTCATTGATTAGCCTTGTGTCCAAATTGTAGACACTAAAATTTGGTCAAAGCCTACAACTTCAATTTCTTCATAATTCATATTTTTGTGGTCATGATTACATAATGTTAATTATTTAATTATTCTCTAAAGTCCTTTATTTCTCTATTAATTAAATAAACTTAATTATTTAATTAATCCACCTTAACATTAATTCATCTATTAATTAAATAATCTTAATTATTTGATTAATTCACATTTTCTTTTTTATATCCTGATTAATTAAATAAACCCTCTTTACTTAATTACGTCATTAATTAACTTTACCTTTCTTCTTAAATTAAATAAATTCTTATTTAATTTACCTTTATCATATTTCTGACTATAATTAAATAAATACTTTAATTATTTAATTATTCATTTAACCTCTTCATCACTCAATTAAATAAATCTTATTTATTTAATTAATCCTTAAATATCGAATCTTGAATTAAATAAATCATTTAATTCATAAAGGTCTATTTTTAACACACCCCTCTATATTTAGATAAATGTTTAAGTTATCTAAGTATTCATTCTCACTCAATTCAAGATCTATTTAAATCGGTTAGTTATCTCCTGATTTAATGTTTGAGTGTCTTTCGTGAATAAACTCCTTGTCATAACTAGTCAGTTGTCTAGTTCTATCTCATATGCATGTAGATACTTATTAATTAAATATCCTTATTTATTAATTAAATTTTGTGTGTGCGTTCAAAAATAATGTTGGTTTTAATCTATCTTTATCTTTGTTATGTAAAGATTATTCTTCTATTTTCAAATACCAAACTCAAAGATTAAATCATTATTTAATCTTTATCTCTATTCTTAGTTTTTATCACTCATGTTAGTACTAATAGTTATCATAATGCATGTCTGATCTTTTGATCTCAATCGTCTTTGTCTATCGATCCTAGCCTATCATTTGAATGATCAATTTTCTATAAATTGATCTGTCTTTCATCATTTTATCTCTTCCAAAATCTTGTGACTTTTGGAGCAATTACTTGAAATCTTTGATGTTTGGTTATTATCATAATCCTTAGGCTATGCTTGCACATAAATATTGAAAAACTGAGGGAAAGTGCACTATAGAAGAGGAAATGGAGAAGGACAATAGAGGTTATCCATGGAGTTACATCGATCTTTGGTGAGATTGTTTTATGTTTTAGCTATTTCCTTTGTTCTTTGTTGTTTGAATTTAGATTGCATTAGAGCTTAATTGCATTGAGTGTTTGCTTTTAACCTTTGTTGTTTTCCTAATAGTTAAATTGGTGAACCTGACGTGAAGACATCATCTTCACAAATCTATAGACTTTAATTTGAATTTTTCAGGTTTCGTATGAAACGACACATATGATAGAAGAAACAACACAACTAACATTCTAAAATGCATTTGATGAAGAAAACGACACATCTGAAAAATTCTGATGCATTTGTGATTTATGAAGCCTCAATTGATTGGTGAAATTACAAAATGCATCTAATGAAGAAAATGATGCATCTGGAAAATTCTGACACATCTATGATTTATCAAGCTACAACTAACTAGTGAAATTCTACAACACATTTGACGAAGAAAATGATGCATTTGACTGGTGAATTTTTAAGTTTAATTTTTGATTTACAACTTTCATTTGTGTTTTTATTTTAGCTAATGTTTGGTTTGTAGTGTGTGTTTAGGGAGTTAACATAGTGTTTGTAGGATGTAAGCATAAAATAAAAGTTTTCGAGACCCCTCTTGTAGGACGACCGTCAAAGATAAAATTGCAAAACTACTAATAAATTTTCTGTAGGACGTGTGTCAAAGACCTTTTTTCTTGAAACAAACTATTTGGTAGATTATCAATTTGTCATTTTGGATTAAAATTTATTATTGTCTATTGTGTTTGGTGCAAAAACATAATTTTTTTATTTCCCTCACGATTCAGTATATCAAAGTATCCTCTCCCCTTGCGCATTTGTGCAATTCTAGGTGTAAGAGAATCGATTATTGACTCTAGAAATTGGGCCTATGTTGGTGGGAAAAAATACTCACTCAAAGATGACTCAAACCAGTAACATGCTAAACTCAAGTGACTTCCAACCGGTATATAAAAGTGGGTTCTTGAGGAAAGCTTAAGAATCATGAGTATTGTTTCGATGAGAAGGGAAACAATGGTCCGTCACCACATGGATGATACCCTATGAAAAAAATGCCCAAATTAAACACATTTGTTTCTAGTTAAGCCAAAATCCCTCTATTTACTAGTGCAATAGGTCAAACTTGTGAAGCCGTCTCACATTTTTATGGTTCATTGTAGAGGTGAGAAGTATGACATGGGAGTTTCATGGTTACTATAGCTTGGATTCCTCGAAAGTGTTGAGCCATGGAGGGGAGCTAGTGGGTTTGAGCTACTACTCATCCTCCTTGAATAAGTGTAGCTAGGGTAAAACCCAAGTGAGAACTAAGTAAATAATGTCCTACACAGCCTTAGGATTGTACTTGTTTTATGAAAACACACATGTTCATGATCGCCAAACTGAAAATACTTTGTCTTCTTTATTTTCTAAAACTTGATCATGAAACAAAGTCATTTTACATTGTTAATCACTGGAAAACTACAACTGATCACCAAAAAACTACAACTAAGAATTTGAGTCATATCTATTTAACCTAGAGTCACATCTTCCAAAATAGCTCACATTTGCTTAGTAGAAAACCACATCTAATTTGAAAACCTGCACTTGTCATATTTTGTGACGCATTTGAAAAGGTTAGCCACATTTGCAGTCTGGAATGACGTAGATGACCCTGTCACAAAAATTTTACCAGCACACAGAGTGTTGAAAACCTATTGGAAATAAGAAACATTGAGAGGGGGGGCGAATCAGTGTTAGTTCTAGTTAGGGTCTGATAATGAACTTCTGCTCTGCTTTGCTCAAGTTCGCACACAAAATCTTTATGTGCAAGTGAAACTACACATGATATCACTCCAATACACTTTAGGTATTCACAACATACATCAATCCACCTTCTTCATTACACAAAATGATACAACTGAACACCTAAATATATCTGTGACTAAGGATTTAATCGCTACAAGTCGGGTCAATAAAACTTAAGAATATTTGCAACTTGTCAGCCTAAATCATGAGCAATTTGATGTGCACCCAAACAAGTTAGCTAGATCATAGCTAGGACCCATAATTAAACATTTGAACATGAAAACATATTAAATAATTTCACTTTATACATCCACAACACATCACTTTCACTGAGTTGACTCCAACAAATAAATAGACAAAAAATATGCTATTGAACATCCAAATTCATATTGCAACTAATGCAATACCACAAAACTTCAATGATAAGATGATTCACGTGCTCAACAAGAAATTCCAAAGATCCACAACACAAAATGATGATCCAGTGAAGTTGATTGACTAGATACCCTATTCCTCAAGTATTCTGCCAGTAATACACAGTATTTCACTTTACCTACTAGTATGACTAGATACTAATCTGTGGATGATGGGGATGACTTCAGTTGCCATCAATGACAACACTAGAAGCCAAAAAAAATATCTCAAATCCATATGCCAACAATCTCAGAGTGGGTTCCTCTGAAGAAGTCTAAAAGATTGAGGTGATCCGGGATGGAAATATTCAAGAAGGATAGTTCGATATTTGATGGCAATAACTACTCACTATGGAAAGTTAAGGATGCAATGTCACCTAAGGTGTATTGGAGAAGCCTACTAGAAGATTACAAGAGATCCATATGTTATTCCTCATAATGGTCCCTCCTTTGCTAATGAGATCAAAGATGTTGAAAATAATATTAGGGCTATTGAAGCTTTGGTGAGTTCTCTAATAGATTCAGAGATGGCTAATGTTGCTGAATAGATAATGAATTGGAGCAATCCAAGAACCATGAAGAGGAGCTTGAAAAGCAACTTGATGATCTTAGAGATGAACTTGCTACTACAAATGAGTATAAGGAGAAATTCAAAGCAAGCTCAACAAAACTTGATGAACTAATCAAGGGACAAAGGATTGATGGTGATAGATAAGGTCTTGGATATGAAGAAGGTGAAAGCTCTAGATCTGGATAAAGGAGCTTTGGATAGAGGAATTCTAGACAAGGAAAATTCAGACAAAGAAATTAGATGAATGGACCCAAAAGAAATCCAGTAAGGCAACCTAATGATCAAAGATTTAATGACTATTGTTATTCCTACAAATTTGGTCATATGGCTTCTTAGTGTAGGAGTAGGGTGAACACAAGTAGACCATCATTTTCAGGATAGTGTTTTAATTGCTACAAGTATGGTCATAAGTCAAGTGAATGTAGAATTATGATGTATAACTCTCATAGAGATGTCAGATGCTATGCATGCAATAGATTTGGACATATTTATAACCAATGCAGAGCAAGAAAAAGTGAGTGGAACAGTTGGCTTGGACAGAGAAGTGTTGTGTACTATACTAGCAACAAATTTGGTCACATTTCTAGATTTTGTTGGAACAAAAGAGGTCCGACAAAACAAAACATGCAACCAGATGTTAAAGGAAAATGAAAAGTCACTATTGATGAGATCAAGAAGAAAATATAGAAGAAATGGGTGAAGAAGAATCCCTTTGTAGATGCAAATGGATCCACACTAGAAGCCACTTTTGGTAATAACTAAGGAAATTAATTTTAGATCTCTGCCATAGGGGGAGTTGTTAAGAAAAAATACTAAACCCCCTACAAGTGATTGGTAATGGAATTTGGTTGAGTCCAGTAGGAAATTTGATACTTCTCAGACATTGTGAAATGAATATAAGGAATTAGTGAAGAATATTGGAGATCCACAAGAATTATTTGCCTTGGAACATAAAGGATATAAAATTGGTTGTATTAAGGAAAGGGTATTTATTGCAAAAGTAAGGAGTTAGGTTCATGGAAAATTAAAGAATGGTTTCCACCCTCATTTTCCACATTGCATTAAAAAGGAAGAAGTTTGGAGAGCTCTGAGGTGATCTTTTCCAAATTGAGAAAGATTCAAGCATAGAGGAGAATCTGCAATCAAATTTTGTTTCATCCCTGAATGGTATTTACTGCAAAAACTTGCAAATTTGTGTGTTTGCAATTATGTCTAATCCTCTGGTAGTTGAAGTTAAGGATAGGTTGCATCAAAAATTCAAATGGAATCCATATAAGTCCGTAGATATAGAGCCCTTAGGTGCCCTTTCATCGGTGCCATATCAAGTTTTGCATATTGAACATATTAGGGCATATGTGCACACAAATATTGAGGATTTGGGTAGTTCACAGTTATTGGAATTGTATTCTCATCACATAGTACAAGAATATTTTATTGTGAAACCAAAATTCAAAACCCTAGAAGATAAGAAATTTGCACAATTCGTGAAATTCCCTATATTTGAAGAAGATGAGTGGGTTCGATATATACTGAGTCATGTGCATGATGAATTCATATGGTTGGAAGTGCTGGATTCAAAATCTCCAAGGAAGCTGTTTGTGTAGTTATAGGCTTAAATTCCTCCGATAGACTTCCAATTTTGAAGTCAGTAAAGAATGATGAGGTTACTAAAGTGACTAGCTCACATTGGGACTAAAGGGAAATGACAATAGATGATATTGCCGAAGTTGATGTAAAATTTGCATCTATGGTTATAGGGTACAAGATTTACTACTCGAGCTAGATAATTCTGTATCCAGCACAACCATCTATGCAACATATGAAATGATAAAAAAATGTAGATTGTGATCTATGTGAGTTGCTCAGAGGTCAACTAATGGAGAATCTAAAAAAAAATCAAGAAGGACAAGAAGAATGTATTCAAATTTGGAAACCTGTTAATCTGTCTGTATTTCTACTTCACAAGTGAGATACTAGGAGTTGGTAAAGTTCAATTGGGTAATGATATTATGATAGCCGTTCAAATCTGGGATATGTTATGTGGACTTGGTGACCGATGGACCCACAACACAATCCTATGGGAACATTTTAAAAGTTTTCAAAATTTGATGTACGCTAGAGAGAGAATTCTTGCAATAATAGTGGAATATTATAAAGACTCTATATGCTTCATGGTAGACACTGACCAGTGTCATACGTAAGCTACTAATCCTAGAACAGTTTGGGTCATGCCTATGGGTTATGAAGTAGATGAAAATATTCTGAGGATGTATGTAGAACATTTGCTAAATTCACCACTCGATCAGGGTGAAGAAAGGTTTGGTGCTTATGTAGAGAAAATATTACAAGTTAATTCAAAATTGAGAAAGCCCATGATAGTTAGAAAGGTAAGAAAAGAGACATAAGCTTTTGCAAAGAGTATGGGTCTTCCTATGGAAAAGCTAAGAGAAATAAGAAGGAAAATAGATGAAGTTGAAGTAGCTAAGAAGGAAAAGGTAGAATCAGCCGGTCTAGGAACATCTTTTGCTAACACTAGATCTACCAGGAGTTCCCCTGCAACATAGTCAAACCAAGCCAAAGCCTATGAAAGAAGGAAGAAGAAAAAAAGCTCAAGAACGTACAAAGCTGTATCTGTAGATGAAGAGGAAGAAATTGACTCAGAAGTAGTAAGAGAAATAAAAGCTACTGGGACTCATGCTATCAAACTGAACAAGAGAAAACCTTTTGACAAAGGTGAAGAAGCAAAGAAAAAGACCAAAGTTGACAAGCCCAGTATGTATGTTGAGGAAGTTATGAGTGCAACAGTAAAAGATGGTAATCTCATGCCACTCTGTGACCTATATGAGACTTTTGATGAATCTGGTAAGAAGATTCTTGAAGAAGCTACAATTAAGCATTTGAATGCTTTCAATAAAACCTTGGTTGAAATCATGTCTAGCTTGCCTGCAAGCCTGTATAATGCTTTGGAATCTAGGAGGGAGAGTGCCAGAACAAAGGAAGAAAATATGAGGAAAAGAGTTCTTTCCGATCTGTGCCCATAAATGACAATTGAAGAAATGGATTTATTTCTTCAAAAATCTAAAAAGGAATTTGGAAGGAAGACAAGAGTAAATAAACTCATGATTGGTGATATTGATGCAATTATCATTGAAACCAAGGTAAGTCTAGAAGAATTCTTGTCAAAGGAAAAGATAAATGTCGAGGAGATCAACACTAAACATGTTCAAGGGAATGAGGAAGTGAATGTGAAGGTAAATGAGTCATAAGAAGGGAATGTAAATGAGGAGAACATGAATGTGCCTGATCCTCCAATATTTGAGGATATTCTAACTTCTCCCAATGTGGAAAATACTGGGAAACCTATGGTGAATAAGGTCCCAGTAGAGGTGGTTGCTAAAGAAAAAGAGGTGCATACTGAAGGGGCGGAAATGCCAAAAGTCAATCCTGAAGCTGAATCTAAAGTTGAAAAAGAAAAGCATGAAGAGATTAGATTAAAGGAGGTAAAAGAATCTCTATTGGAGTAGCATGAAGAATTAGATCCTGAGTTAGATGAAATTTCAATCAACCTATCTACTATGTCTCCAATCCAGATGTTGAAAGTTGCCAAAATTGCTCAAGATAAAGCCAATGAAAGGATATTGAAATCTCACATTGAAGACAGTGAACTGCTAAAAATCGCATATGGATTTTTATAGAAAATGACACCTACCTATGTTATGGACCCATTAGGCTCCTGCTTCGGTGAGTTGAAGAAGTTAATAAACTGTGTAGATTCTCATTTTGAATATTTTGAGAAATCAACTCTAGTTAAGGTCAAAAAGGAGTTCAAGGAGAAGAGAGTTGGTAGCCTAAATGAATTAATTACCAAAGACAAAAATCTATTAGGTTCTTGCATAAAGAATATTCAAGGTGCTATATATGGAGGAAAAGTGTAACAGTCCTACTTAGTCTTATCAAAATTTACTGAAGTAAATGAGAAGAAGGTAAAAAATATTGAGCAATAGTTGGTTACTATTTCCAACACCTTTGACCCATTAGCTAGAAGTGTTTTTCATCAAGAAAGTTAGGTAATATCTTTGCTCAACTAAGTAAAGAATCCAAACCTTGAAAATGAAAGGATTATTGGTAGAGTATATGAACTCAGGGGGTTAATAAGTCCAAAGATTGAGATGATGGAAAATGCTCTGAAAGAAGCTAAAGGTGTTGTGACCGCTCTTGATCTAGTAAGTCTCGAAGCAACAGGAACCCCGTCATATCTTCTCTGTGGTCATATTATCATTTTAGAGAGTCTAAAAAGTATCTGGGACTCAAAATTAAGTGGAATGAAGAATGTATTTGCAGACATCTTCAAATTTTTGTAATTCTCCAGATTTGTTTATACAGTTTTGCAATTTTGGATTCCCCAATTTTTGTCATTGGTGTCAAAGTGGGAGAGAGTGAAGGGAAATTTGCCTTAATATTCTTAGGGGGAGTAGTATTTTGTATTTTGGTAGTGTGTTTATCAGTTTTGACACTTAGTCATTTTTCACTAAGTATTGCCATCAATGCCAACACTAGAAGCCGAAAATAATAACTTAAAGCCATATGCCAACAAAACCGCATTTGCTCAGTTCTGAGTCGCAATTGATATCCTGAGTTGCATCTGCTGTAAACAAAGTTTCATCTATATGATACTCAAGTCTAAATTTACCAGAAAAATTTAACTGAGAAACAAGACCGCAACTATTAAATTCTATGACGCATTTTCCTAAGGACTAGAAAACTAGAATTTAGTGTCATAGACTGAGAATAAGTAGTCAAACTAGTATCTAGGTTATCCTAGACCTCATAATATTTTTTTGATAAATTTATTACTAGAGATGCACAAGGACATGTCATAGTGGAGGAAATAGATGCTTCTGCACAAGACCCTAAGTTTTCTTCCTTTGTAGATGACTATCTAGCAAACGTTCCTCAAAGATACTTAACCAAATTGCTAGAAAAAGGTGCCAAACTACCTCTTGGTTTTGATATTAGTACCCTAAAAACTACATTTACTTAGGGAACAAACTCCATTACCACTAGTGCTACCATACCTCAAGTGACTACTGCTATACCCTCTGGAGGACCTACATAGAGTACCCGAATGATACACATGTCTCCATTTGGTACACCTACCTCGACACAGGGGCTAAATTTCATTGCAAGGGAATCATCATTCAATCCCTTCGGTCCTCTTGTTGGGAACAAAAAATATAGAATATTAGCTCCTATACCAAGTGTCAACATCACTAGAACTATTCCACATACAACAACTATACCTAGTGTTAATGTCGCTAGTACAATACCACACTTTGGAGTTTCATAGAAAAGAGGCATACCCTCCTTTTAATATGGAAATCGGCCTATCATTTCATAGATTCCAACTCAAAATCCATTTACACAGGCTTTGAATCATAATCCATTTACAAAAATCCCAAATCAAAATTCATTCACTAATATTCCATATCAAAACCCATTCACTAACATACATAATCAAAATGCACTTTACATATTGACATTTAATCAGAACCCATCACAAAACATTATATTTTAGAATACGTACATGGAAACAAGATGAACGAGAAAATTTAATCACTTTCTTCCAGAGATGGAGAACTATAGCCATCCGATGACCTTTCGAGATACTTGAGAAACAAAAGGTCACTATGTTCCAAGAAAACCTCAACCCAAAATTGAGAAGTGACCTGAGGGTACATTATTGCACATCCTTTACAAAACTAGTGGAAAAGGGGCTTATAGTAGAACAATATCTCATCAACAAAGGATAACTTCAGACACATACACTCAATAGAAATTCAAATGTGCAAAACACCCCCAATGACAAAAACAAGTTTTGGTCTCAAAATAAAAATGTTACCAATGATGGGGTAGTTAATGCTAAGACTTTACAAGCATGACCGATTATCACACTTAGAGGAAATAACCCCTCTACCAACACACTTAATGACATCAACCAAACCCCCAACACTACTCAACACCCAATGACTACAACAACAAAGAAGGTTTCTGAAACATGAGTTCACTCCTCTTGGGGAACCTATAGATTCAATTTTCAAACAACTATTAGAACAAAAGCTCATACAATGCCAAGAGCCATGACAATACGATTTAGGGAAATTTAAACCATCTTGGTGGGATGACAATGCCTTTTGTGGCCACCATCAGACTAAAGGACATAGCCTATAGAATTTCCAACAATTGAAAAACATCATACAGGATTATATTGAGGACAAAACTATTCAAGTTGTTGGACAAAATTGGCATCTTCAAACACTGAATATAAGGTCTTTTCTGATCCATGACATGACCATGCAAAAGGAAACACCTCCAGCTTGGGGAATAAGACCAACATGCTGCCAATTATTCGAATGCCAATATGATTATAATGGCACAATCATAAACCACATTCGAGTTGCTGATGAGCATGTCAATACCATAACCATAAATACAACTCCCAAGTGTGCAGTTACCACTCGTTGAACCAAGATCACCATCCAAGGACCTTCAACACAAAAAGTACCATAGACTTCCAAGTCACAGTATAACCTACTTGATCAGTTGGGGAAGACCCTAGCCCAAATCTCCATCTTGGAACTATTGGATATCTCCTCAGAACACTGATCCATTCTAGACAAGGATTTAGAAAGTGTGACTGTCCCTAATGATCTTGATGTCAATAATTTTGAAGAAATGGTAGCCTGCTTGACCAATAATCATCATGCCAACTTCTCCAAATAAGACTATGCAACTAAGAAGACAAATCATAATGAACCATTACACCTTGAATTCATTGTTCATAAAACCAAAGTTAGATGAGTCCTAGTAGATGGAGGAGTAGGGTTAAATCTTTGCACTTTAAAATTGGTTAAGGTACTAGGTTTCTCAGAAGCATGTGTAGATACCACCAAAAGCATAGTCATTAAGGCTTATGATGATGAGGAATGAAAATAAAAGGGGGTGGTAACACTTCCTATCAAAATTGGTCTTGCAAAAATGGAAACAAAATTTCAAGTCTTGGATCTCACCCTTCCATACAACCTCCTGCTAGGCAGACCATGGATTCATGCCATGAAGGCACTCCCTTCCACATATCATAAATGTCTCAAATTTCCCTACAATGGCACTGGAATAACAATAGATGGTGACCCAGATCCATTCCAATATTGCACTAGTCTATGGGAGATACCTCAACGCCAAGTTCTAGTAAATCAAGAAGCTTCATCATCCAATTCATCCCAATATATTGATCCATCCACTCTTACCAAAACACCCACTTCTCCATCACTACCATCCACTCCTAGGTTTGAGATCCAAGACAAGGGCTATGGGGAATATCACATGAAGACATCTTATTGTGTTAACCACTTGATTCCTCCTAAATCTTATGGTTTTCCTACAACAGATAGGATATAGTCAGCAGTCACTATACACATCCCTCTCGGAACAACTTTTACAAAATGGGGAGAATTAAGTAAAGAGGCCATAAATGCAGAAGATGTGACTTTGTGGTTGTACAAAGAAGACCATGAAGAACCTCCCTCACTTGCTCACATTCCTACAGATCAATATGGCAAAGGGTTCACAATCATGTTGAGCAAGGGATATAATGGATATAGTGGCTTAGGCTTACATCAAGATGGGAGGGTTGAACCAATCTTTATTTCTAAGTGGCCAAAAGGCTTAGGGATTGGCTTTCAACTGATTCACATTGGCATTCCTAGTACCACATCACCTTTACTTGAGGATGTAAGCACTTTTAAAAATATTGAGACATCTGACGAACCAACTGACCAACCCTATTGTGACTCCCCTAACTCTAATGAATATGAGTGGGATTCCCTATCATCCACATCTACCATGGACCTTGATAAATTTTTTGGAGAGCTTGACTTAATGCTAAAATCCTCACTAGACCTAGTGAAGCCCTGTCCACATAAGAACTTGAGCAAAGAGGAATGGTTTAAATATTACTATTGAGAATCTCTTGATCCTACCTCTTGGGAACCTGACCAATTTGTTTTCAATAACCAAACCTTGAAATTAGGCCCACCTCAGAATCCACCTAGACCCAAGAAAAAGACACATCCCTTTCAAGATTTACTTAGAAAAGGAATACCCTTTGTATGGGCAAGTAAATGCTAGGAAGATTTTCAGCTGATTAAGGATTATTGACTCACACCACGAATGTTAATGCCACCTGTTGAAGGATGACCACTGATTCTTTATATTTCAGCAACCCATCCATCACTTGAAGGATTGCTAGCACATAATGACAATGAAGGTCATGAAAGGGTAGCATACTATATCAGTTGGACTTTAGTAGGTTATGAGCTTAACTACAGTACCATTGAACATGCTTGTCTTGTGGTAGTATTTGCTACTCAAAAACTAAGGAACTATATGCTGAACCATCAAACAATGCTAATTGCTAAGATAGATCCTTTAAAATATCTTCTAAGCAAAACATCATTGACAAGACAACTAGCCAAATGGGTAATGATGCTTAGTGAGTATGACATCTTATACGTAGAGAGAAAAGCTATCATGGGACAAGTCTTTTCTAATTAGTTGGTTGATGCACCTATACAAGTAGATCACCCTTTAGTTATAGATTTTCCTGATGAGTTCATATTCACCATTGACACAAGCACAACATGGAAATTATACTTTGATGGCTCTCAGACAAATCATGGCTCAGGGGCAAGAATATTGTTCATCACACCACAAGGTGATTCCATTCCTAAGTCATTCAGGATTGCATTTTCGTGTACTAACAACATAGCAGGATATGAGGCTCTCGTGAAAAGATTACTCATGGTAGTCAAATGGAAAATCAAGAACCTATAGGTTTATGGTGACTCTTAGTTGGTAATTAGATAGGTAAATGATGATGATAAAACTAGGGATGAAAAGCTTGCTCCCTACAAACGCATGGCAGATATTTTTAAGGAGTACTTTGACAAGGTTGAATTTCATCAAATTCCTCATGTTTTAAACAAGGAATTAGGTACTGTTGCTATTATTGCTTCACTCCTAAACATACCAAGTAATGTGCCTAAATTTGAGTTCTTGGTAGAACAACTTTTGGTCCCTGCCTATGACATCCTAGATTTAGAGATGGTGTGTGATATTGTTGGTCTTGATTCCCCATGGTATAAAGATATATATGACTACCTCCATGCCAAAATCATACCACTTGACCTTTCTAATAGCCAACGTAGGAAATTCCTTTGCAAATCATCCACATACACGATCATCCAAGACACCCTTTATAGATGTGCCCTAGACAACACCCTATTGAGATGTCTCAATACTGAAGAAGCACAAGCAATATTGTGTGGGGTACATGAGGGTATATGTGGATCCCATTCTAGTGCTCCTACCTTAGCTAAGAAGATTATGAGACTAGGTTATTATTGGCCTACCATGGAAAAGGACTAATATATATTTGTCAAGAAATGTTACCAATGTCAAGTACACAAAGACTTGATACATGCACCAACACAAGAGCTCCATCCCATAATGTCACCATGGCCCTTTTCTCAATGGGGACTCAACCTCATAGGTAAGATACATCCCACATCATCCAATGGCCATAAGTCCATCATTACCACCACTGTGTATTTCATGAAGTGGATTGAAGCTATTCCCATGGCCTACATCATTGGCACATAGATTTCTATATTTATCTTGAACTATATCATTTGTCAGTACGGTGTACTTCAATCCATTGTCATAGATAATGGCCATCCCTTCAAAAAATAAGAAGTCCATCATCTTTGAGAAGAATTCCACATCCAACACCATTTTTCCACCCCATATTACCCACAAGGTAACAACCAAGTAGAGAAATCTAATAAGAATATCATTAGAATCCTTAAAAAGACTGTCAATGATGCTGGCCAGATTGGAATTTACATCTTAATCTAGCCTTATGGGCATATCGCATAAGCATTCATACTCCCACTGGCACCACTCCATATTACTTAGTATTTTGTTTCAAGGCCATTCTACATATTGAGGTCAAGGTTCCTTCCTTGAGGGTATCCTTGAAATGACATATTGATGATGAAGAGTACTAAGTTTCAAGAATGCATGAGCTAGAATTCCTAGATGAACGGAGATAGAAGGCATTAGATCATCTCCAAGCTTATCAGAATCATCTTTGTTGCAACTAGAATAGGAAGGTCTTGAATATAAACTTTGACATTGGTGACCAAGTCGTAATGGATAATCCTAAGAATCAAGCTGAAAGAGATAAACAAAGAAAGTTTGAACCTAACTGTTAGGACCTTACATTGTCATAGAAGCCTTTGGATGAGGAGCGTATCAACTTTCTACTCCTTAAGAAGAACCATTGTCAACACCTATCAATAGTTTTCATCTGAAGAAGTTCTATGCATAGCTTCTAAGAGCCTTGTCTTAATTATCAAAAATACATTAAAACCTCAAAAAATCATTTTTTTTTACCTAGGTGAAAACCTAGCAAATAGGCATCTTGGTAACATCAAAAAAATTAGAAAATTAAGAAAATAGTAAATAAAAATAAGACGTCCAATAATGAAAACCACTTCAGTTGAACTTTGGATAAGTAACATGGTGAAAACCTGGCAAGCAAGTGCCATGTGTAATTGACCTTGCTCCTTTGTCTACTATCATTCTAATCTGACTTTCATGTGCATATCACTTATCCCTATACATACTATCTATCCCTATACATATCATCTATCTTTCCCATCCATCGCTTGTACATATTATTCATAATAAATGATAGTCCTTCCCATGACTTGGAATGATTGACATTGAGTGCATTTCATATCCCCTATCCTATCCTATTCATAAATAGTTAGTCTTATGCTCAACTAGGGACAAGCACTTTACCTTTTTCATATTTGGTTCTTAAATTGGCTATCCTGAAGACGTAAAACCATAAAAAAATCCAAAAAAATTACAAATTGTCCTGAGAAAATCCAAAAACATCAAAAAAATTCAAAACTACAAAACATCAAAATATGTCAAAAATCCAAAAAATAGAGTCATATTTAGTCAAACTTGTTAGTCTTTGTCATTTGTCAAACTACATTGCCTTTGTGACTAGATGTAGCCAAGGCCATCTGCCGATCTGCCCTCGAGGCATTAGGTCAGTCTTTTTAGGTTTGTCTATATCAAATCATGATTCAATTCATTTTTCTATAAGACAAGGTCATTGGTCGTGTCAAACTATGGGGTCTCTACTTGTATAACATAGGAAAGGCCATCAATTGATGAGCCCCCAAGGCCACACTAGGTTAGTCCATTAGGGTTCGTCACATGCACTACCACACACATCAAATATCTACATACAAATCAATATTTTTATAGTTAGTCTTGTTAGTTGAAGTCTAGTAAAACTATGAGATCTTTGCATGTATAACGTAAGAAACACCATCAATTGATGAGGCCCCAAGGCCACACTAGGTCAGTCCTTTAAGGTTTGTCATCACACACAAATAGTTGTCAACACATCATAATAGGTCATGCATCATCAAGATCAACAAGTCGACAATCTCATCAGGCTGAATCAAACAAATTTCCAAAGCTACAACCAAAACAAATAAAAAAATAAAACAAAATCAACTTATGTCTGCTACAGGATGTGTCCTTCCTAAGAACAAACATCATCAAAACAATCAACTTGTATCTTATTCAAGATGAGTCCTTCCTGAATACAAATATCAACAAAACAATCTATGTCTTATGCTAGATGAGTCCTTGCATACATACATTGTCAAACAATCAACATGGCCTTACACAGGTTACTGCATCAACAACATTAGAATCAATGTCTTATACGATACGTGTCTTTCTGAAACTAGGCTTTTGTCATGCCTTATACAGATAGTCATAAATTTGAAATCAGACTCAACATCTTAATCGGTTTGTGTCTCTCCTACAACTAGGTCTTATCAATCAAAATAAGCAAACAAATAGATCAAGTTTTGGGTATATGCAGGACCGTCATGGAAAAAATAGGCCCTTAAGTGGCAAAAAAGTTTGAAAAATCAAAGTTAGGCAACTTGACAAAAAAATTGAATAAGTTATCTATATTATTTCAAAAATATGTAAGAATAGAATCTATAGAAAATTGAATGTAGTTACTAAACTACTAGGTTTGTTTTAAAAAAAATCTATTTGGTGAAAATTTGAAATTTCAATGCAAAGGGTACCTTAAATTTCAAGGAAAAATAAGTGAAGTTCCTGCTTGACCATTGCAACTACAATAAAATGATAATATTTTTTTATAAGATTTTAGATATAAGTAGAGGAATCATGCCTCGATGTGATGTGTTATTTTTGTAATTTTTTCCAAGTAAATAATTAATTATGAATCTTTTATTATAACTTTTAAAAATATAAAACTCATATGTCTGACCACCTTAACTTGGTCAAAACTTAATGAAATTCAATTTTTGTTTTTTTAATCCTATTGTATGCAAAGCATAGAATGTGACACGTGTTTTGGATTAAAAAATGTGATACCGTTTGAAAGCTATAGATGTTTTTCAATTAGCATATCAATGAGGGCTTTAGTCATAATTTGAATAGAAAATGAATAATAATTACTTATTAAATTCAAAGTAAAGAATAATTTATATCAGTGGAAAGCTGAGAATCTCCTTTAAAAACCCTTTTCATTTCATCAATTTTGGGTAAAAAAATAGTCATTAGCCATATACCCATCATATTGCCACTTTTTGGCCCATCATGATCCTGCACATACCCTTTTGGAAAATATTTTATTGGCTTTTTGACTTTGTAGCTCATTTATCTTATCATTCTAATTGGCTTTATCTTGGAATCCTAATACTAGCTTTCTCAAAGATGTCCCATGAAGGATTTAGGGAAGCAATGATGTATTAGAATTCTATTTTCTTTGATTGCTGGTTGTTGACTATCTTTTAACATTGGATTTTGAGTCATGTTACTAGTTTCCTCAAGGATGTCCCTTTAAGGATTTAGAGGAGCGATGACATCTCATGACCCATCATTTAGAGGAGCGAGGAGGATTTAGAGGAGCAATGACCTCTACCTCATATAAATCTCTATAATATGTAGCTCTCTCCCCTGCTCTACCTAACTCCTAAGCGAAAGCATCAATTGGCCCACTGCAAAGAGCTCTGATCTTTGTAAACCTCTGGTCGGTCTCATGTCTCTGAACTATGGCCTAGTCCCTATCCATGTATGCTCTATCTCTCTCCATCTATGGGGAATCCCACTCTGAAATCAATACCCTCATTCTCTCCTCTAAGGATGCAACCTAAGCATGTAGATTTGTTGTGTCTTGATCAACAAGACTTGTATCATCCTATCATAATATCTCCATCCCATCATCCTCCATCTCCTCCAGAATCCTGTCATAGAGCTCCCACTCCTAATCACCCATATCCTCCTCATCCTCATCATCATGGTATCCCGCAAGCAAGCCAATAACATCCATCTCAGCCTCCTCCCTACCTGCCTCCTCCTCTGCATGCTCCTTAGGAATGTCCTCCTGTCTTGGATGGTCCTCTCGATGAATCTATTCCTCCTCAAAAAGAACTTCCTCTCCACCAACCTCAACATGGACCTCCTCCTCACCTCCACCAACATCTAGCATGGGAATACCCTCTCCCTCTAATACCTCCTTGTGGATGGGTGACAAAGGTTGGCCTCATCCTCTGTGACCATGTCTCCCCCTGACACCACCCCTTTGACCACCTCCTCTACCATCTCCACCATCCCCTCTACCATCTCCACCCCTCCGACCTCTACCTTTTCCACGTCTACCTTGCGGCCATATCCCTCACCTCTCTATAGGTGCATCCTGATCTAGATCTATAAGTAGTACTGGCTTGTGAATATCCCACCAACAATCATATGCCTCCATGTTGCCTGAATCTACTGCTCCGCCTCTCCAACCCCATTGTACTAGATGTAGAGCATCAATAAATGCCTTTGCAGTAGCCACCAGAATCTCGGATCCCCATAATGTGATCTCTTTAGAAGATCGGGCATACTCTGCTTGAATTTGAGGCTCATCCTGCACCACACCAAACTATTTCAATAGCCTGTCTAGTAAGTGCCTCTCAATGACATGCACGCGTGAGACGGTCTGAGCAATGAAGTACTATGTCTGTTGACAATATGTCAAGTGCTTGTCCTCATTCGACCACTATGGGAAATCCATATATGGCCTCCATAGGAATTGCATCATCGTATCAATCACATGTCTATAATATCCAGTGTCTCTGACATGGTGTTGGGTGTTTTCCCCCACATAAAAAAAGGCATATGGTGATCCCTGCTGTATATTTTTTGTCACTGGCGAATGGAAAATGGAAATGTGTTCCCATGCCCATACCATTAGGAGTGTGGTACCATAGCTCATGTACTGTCCCTCTCTATAGGTGATATCATGTAAGTGGAAATA
Source organism: Sequoia sempervirens (assembly GCA_007258455.2). Classification (NCBI taxonomy): domain Eukaryota; kingdom Viridiplantae; phylum Streptophyta; class Pinopsida; order Cupressales; family Cupressaceae; genus Sequoia; species Sequoia sempervirens. The sequence goes on from VDFB02179234.1 coordinate 62,780,617, forward strand.
CAACATGGCTAATAAATAGGGGACCCAAGCATAAACTATCCCCCTCTCCAACATGCCAACAAGCATCTCCCCCCATCCCAATGGGAATCCATGATCTTGACGGCTAGGAAGAACTATACCTCTAATAAATGTACACAATAGAAAGTCTAATCTCCTATATCTCTAATCCAAGAAATTCCATCTAATATCATAATGGTCAATACCCAGCTATCTAATGTACTAGTGGGGGTAATATCTGCACATCTCTGCAAATCCCCTTTGTATATTGTATATCACCCTAGTGCCTCTAATAGGTACAATCTAAAAATCCTATATACATCATCTAAAGTTACCGTCGCCTCACTAGTAGATAGATAGAATGATGATGTCTCCAAATGCCACTGCTCACACAATGCAGTCAACAATCCTCAGTTTGCTTGAATAGTGGGCATGAATGTCACATGATGAAGGCCCAAGTGCCACAAAAACCTCTTCTCCCCACTTCGCAAGCTATCACGGAAGCACAAAGTCAATGGTTTTGAATTTTTGGTATAGATAGGATCAAATACAAACTACAATGGAATTATGCATGCCTTAGGTCAAAATAAACAACCTATCTAATAGGGAATGGGGTTGGAGGAAACAATCACAGTTCCTTGCTCTAGGTCTTTCTTGCAAGACCTCTTTGGTGTTCTTCTTCACCACTTTGACCTATAGGCCCCTTCACATGTTTAGGTACCCCTGGTTCTCTTGGCCAACTCCACGACCATCACCATTCAAAAAACCAAGTCAAACTTGGTGCACTGCCTCCAACTCTCCTTTAGCCCTTAATCTACCTTAAAGGCTAATCTAACCTCATCACTTAGTAAGTTCTTTGTAGGGGTGTAGAGGTGACTCAAATAGCTTCACACCATCCTCCTAGGGTTCTTGTAGGTTCACCATACTCCACTTTCACATCAATTTCATCAAACCCTCATTTAGGGTTGAAAAGGGCTACAAGCCCTAGAGCCCCAATTAGGTCTCTAACTTTGAGAAAACAGGTCAGACCTTGAAAGTTTCCCAAAGAACATAGGATCTTTCCTAGGGTTTCTTGGTCCATATGCCCACCTCTCAAATATTTTTGGGATCTTGGACCTTCACTATCCGTACACAGGCGTAACCCACATTTTAGCAAGTTTAGGGCTTTTTAAGCCATTTCTTGACTGCACAACAA
>VDFB02179234.1:62781908-62811690 GCA_007258455.2 Sequoia sempervirens
ACACTTGAAAAAGCATCCATTTGAGCTTCAAAAAAATTCAATCATGGCAGCTAAGAATAAAAGAATAACCCACAAAAAAAATGGAGCAACAAATTTGCATCATAAAATGCTCATGGTTGTGGCCTTAATACATGAAATGGCTTGCAAATGGTGAAAAAAGCCAGTTTTTGTTCAAAAAACACATTTATCTCTCTATTTCCAGTGGAAATCACAAGAATTTTTCAAGAAATCTGCCATAAAATCCTTTCTACATTGCACCCATCAAAACCCCATGACAGTAGAGCAACTCTCCATAAGGTTTGATGCAAAATGAAGGTGTTTTTTCTTTTTTCTCATTGTTTTGAGTTTAGGGTTAGAAACCCTATGGAGGCCGACCAAGGTATTTTTACCTTGTGTTTTAAAAATTCCAAATACAACTAATGCTACATGGGTTTCAAAATTAAGTCTTATGCCTTATACATGTTTTCCTTATGTTACATTTACAAAGACTCAAGCAATTTTGCCTTGTGTTACATTTTGAAGACCAACCATGTGCCTTAGTGAATCTTTTTGTCTCTTTGAAATATGTTAAGTCTTCCAAGAGTTAAGAGCTTTCTTTCTCACCTTCTCACATAGGTCAAGCCATAATTGACATTTTTCTTTTTGCATATATTTGAAAATATGAAATGTTGACTAGGTGATAATTATAAATCACTTTTTTCAATATGGCTTCTAAAACGCAAAAATTGGGGTGAATTAGATCTTATCAATTCCTTGGAAGTTTTGAGTTAGCTTAAATGTTTTTACAAGCATTTGGAGTTTATCATTTATTTTGAAATTTATCAATTGTAAAACATTATTTAAGTGATTTACAAATCACTTTATTTAATGTTATTTATAATGCAAATGTTGATGTAATCCAAGGAGGTGGTGGGTCCTCTTATCTTGCATTATTTTTGAAGTGTAAAATAGTTTGATTAAGTGATGTTATTATGAATCACTTAATCAAATTATTTTTTTAAATGCAAAATAGAGTCTTGTGCTTTTGCAAAAGCACTAAAAGTTTGGATCAAAGCTCTTGGAGACACAATGATGAGTGGTAGACATGAGAAAGGTGTGGGAGGTTGTCTTTGACTATCTTTGGAGGAAATATGCTATTTGGAGGCAGTTTGGTCACATTTTTAGTGTGACTATGGTCTTGGCTTGACCTTGCTTCATGTGGAGTATAGTTTAGAGTGATTTTGGAAGGTTCTTTTTTGGCCTTTTCTCACTAATATATTTGATTGCAAAATACGACGAAACTGTCCGATGAAATATGTAAAATTCAATGTTCATTGGGTGCTTGTAAAATTTGATGTGTAATTTCCAATTTTTTGAAAGTTTATCCCCGACATTCGTCGAAATTTTGACGAACCTGGGGTTCGTCGAAATGTCGGCTGTTATTTTCGTCGAATTTTTGACAAACATGAAAAATTAAAAAAATCAAATTGTGGCCAACATAAAGAAAAGTGAGTTCGCGCTTGATTTATTGCGACAGTGTTTTGCTCTACTTGAGATAGTTTGTGGAGAACTAAGGACGATTTTCTTGAGAAAAAATAGAGAAAATTCAAGAATATATCGCCAGGTTGAGGGTAGTCATTGTATTTTTGCAGAATTCAGTTGTGAAGTCAGATTTGTAGTTCCATGTTTGAAAATCATATTTTAAAGCAACATCTCATCAAATTTCATTTTTAGAGGTTAAGGGTTTTGAGAATTTCATGTCCATATTTTGTTGTGTGGAATCACCATAAGGTCACAACGGAGGAACAAATTCTTGTGACTATAATTATGTGATCCATAACTGTATTGGTCATGTGGCACAGTTGTGCTATAAAAAATACATGATGCATTCATGTGTGACCCAAGTTTAATGTGGATATGTTGTGATAGAAATGGAGGAACTCATATAATGTAGTTAATTCAGGTTGTATAATGTAGGTGTCAATCATCATTTGGTGCATTCACGTTGTCCCAAGTTTAATAGGTTAGGATGTAATTATAACATGATCAAAGAGTGATTACCTCTTGCTGCAATAAAGAGCCTATAACTCTGGTTGATATGTAGAGTGGTTGTGTTATATCAATTATGTAGTGCATTCAAGCACAACCCATGTTTAATGGGTTATTCTAGAGAGTGATCAAGATTTTCTAAACATTATGAATGTTACTTGACATTTATTTGCATAATCTGAAATTCCTTCAGAGGCTTTTGAAGTATCAATGTATGCTATATAGGGTTTAGAATGATTTCTTTTAATTAAAAAAATAAATAAATGATGTATTTCCCTGTAATTAGATAATGTGGAGATCTCCTAAATCTACCCCAGCACACTATCCTCTTTGGCACTGTATTCATTACTCCAGCTACTAGGTTTTTTCATGTGACATCTTTAATATCTTCATGACTATGGCTTTTAAATAGATCTCAGTATTTGCTTTAATACTTTTCATGGTAACCCTTGAGTTCCATAATCCACCTTCAATCTCTTCTAAGAATGTTGTCTTAAGCTAGATTGCATAGTATCCATATAAAGCAAGTCCTTCATACCTGCCATTGTTCCAAACCACCACTCACTGCTTTGCTTAAAATGTTGCCTCCATAAGCAAAATAGCATGTTTTAAAATCATGGTTGCCAGTCATTGACCATTAAGCTCACCACTTTCATCATGAAGATACAATGAAATTTTTATCTTCAAACTCAAGGCATTATGGAAGATAACATTGTGAATTGTTTGTTGTGTACGATTTGATTTTCTTGCACATTTACTGCTTTGCTAACTTCCTTTAAGACTGGGTATTGTACCCTTAGCTGCAATCTCAAACAGCTCACTCACTATCACTTGAAGATTCCTTTCATGAGCATCCTTCTATAAAATCAAACTATGCCCTATAGACTGCCTACTTATTACAGGGGACTCATTGTTTCATGGTATTGTAGTTCTTAAGATCCTTCAACCTTATTGACACTACTTCACAGTCCACAAGGTATTATTCACTATTTTCCCATCTTTGTTGAGTCTCAAAACACTGCTCAAACATGCAATCCACTACCTCCATTATACAATATTAAAGGCTAAGAAGAAATATTGAACCTATGATTACCACTGTTATTTCATTTTGGATAGTGTTCCTGGGTGCATTTTGCCTTAATCTAACACTACCAAAAGCATTTGAAAAACCCTTAAAAGGTTAGCAGGGGGTAAGGAAACTCATTGTTAAAATCTCCATTTTACTATGCAAGGTTTGGGCTTTATTATCTTGTCACTGCTTACCCTATTTTTGACTATCACATCTCAAGTGATTGTCATTCTTCTTACCATAGATTGCATTTACAAATGTCACTAAGCTACATAGTGTGCTTGTTATTGGCTACAATCTTTAGATTGCAAGATGTTGTTATTACCTACAATGTCTCAATCTTTCTGGTATTGCAACCTCACTAATCCGCTATAGTTATTGTTTATGTTTCTACGGAGGCCTAGGGTTTGTACCCTAATCATGCTCTTACCAATGTTTCTGTTGTTTTTTATTAGGGATCTCTCAATGTTGAGGGCCCTAGGGATAAGCTCGTCATAAGAAGTGACACATTGCATCTTTAGCTAAAGGATAAATGCGTATTGACATTGCTTATTGACCATTTCGTTGCTCCTTAGGAATGGAGTCACTTGCTCTTACTAGCTCGCTACCTCCATTGTTGCAGGAATTTTGTGATCAAGTTCAATATTCTGATTTTAGGTGTCTTAACGGTTGGAAATCATAGTAAAATCAGAATTTAATAAGTTTTGGAATTAGCATTGTAAAGTGTTTTTGGTGTCATTAACTTCAGACTATCTTCTCTTTTGCAGGGGTGGTTGCATGCCAAATTTTTTTGGTGTAAAATATCAGAATTATTAGACTATGTTACCTATCTATGAATAAAAATTATTGGAGTGTGAGTTTGATATTTTTTGAAGATCTAAATAGTCAAACTTGGCAAAGAAAAATCATGTTAGATAATATTAGTCCAAAAAAAAATGAAGAGACACTTGATAGATTGTGGGCTAGATTGAAAACAAAGGGTGATGGGAAATGTCATTGTCCTTGCAATAATTGCAAGGGCTTAAAGACGAGATGACTTTTAATCACAACAATTGAGAAACATTATAGGCAGCATGGTCACATTGAAGGGGGCATGATTATCGTCCATTGGTAAGTTGTTCATTATATGTGTTTATATTGATTGAATTTGTAAATGTTTATATTGTTTTAACATTTTATATATATATAATCACTTGATCATGATCATGGTTTATTTGTGTCTATCATTATTATAAAGGTGGGGTGCCCTAGGGCAGATGATATAGATTATCACGGCCTGGAGAATGTGGTTTTACAAGCGGATGAACATGGAGCTATGAATATCGAAAATGAAGTTAATGATCTTATGGAAGAAGATGATCATGCACCAGAAAACATAGTTGAAGATGATGGTACAAATACATTGATCCATGCCACATTTCATGGCAGAGATGATCATGATGATCAAGATGACTTTGATGATGTTCATGATGTACCTATACTTGATAAGGCATATGAGCCCCTTTATGAAGGCTCTGAAAAAACTTTCTCTCTACTGTATTGTTGTTGTTGAACTTTAAGGTTATGAATGGTTTATCAAACATAGCAATCTCACGGATGTTAAGGTATGTCATCTATGTCATATTTTTTCATCTATTTTAATTATTGTTAGTTCATCACTAGTAAATAAAGGATGAAATATGTACCATTAATATTCTTTATATGAATAAGTTATTTTTTGTTGTAGATTGATTGGTGAATTTTTATTACCACCATCAAATATTTTACCTCACTCATACTGAGATTTATGTGCCATTATGAAAGATATTAGAATGGAGTATCAAGCAATAGATGCATGTCCCAATGATCATTTTATATATCATAAACAACAGGAATTTGCAATAGAATGCCCGGAATGTCATATCAATAAATATCAAACAGATCAAGTAACAAAAAAGGTGTCTCGCAAGGTTCTTCGTTATATTCCTATTATTCCATGTATGCAATGATTATTTAGGTGCAAAAGCTTAGCGCAATTGATGGATTACCATGCATGGAATAGAAGTGGAGATGACATTCTTCGAATGCCTGTAAATGGTTCTGCATTTAAGGACATGGAGGAAAAATGGCCACACTTTAAAGAAGAACCTCATAATCTCAGGCTTTCATTGGGAGCGGATGGTGTCAATCCATTTGGAGAGCTGAGATCTATTTACTCAGTGTGGTCTGTTTTTGTTATCAACAATAACATTCCTCCATGGATGTCAATAAAGAGGGAGCACATAATGTTGTCAATGATTGTTCGGTATTTGTTTACATCAATTTTATTTAGCATTAGTAGCATCTCATTTGTCTTATTTGTTTATAATGACTTATATTTTTTCATTCAGTCATGTACATTGAATTTATATATATTGCAGTAAAATGGTTATAATAATTATGTAATGTTTATGTTCGACAACTAGGTAAGTACCAAGTTAAAGATATGAATCTAAATATCGAGCCTTTTGTCGATGAGTTACTAAAGTTATGGAATGGCATCACTATGTATGACGTCTCTAGACCAATAGGACAAATACAATTTCAATTCCATGCAATGCTTGTATGGTCAATTCATGATGCCCCAGGGCTAACACATTTTGTTGGTATGTTATAGCGTTATTTGCGCTTTAACAATATTTAATTTGATGAAGTAAGGTATCATGAGATATTTTTAAAATAATATTCATTATATATAATTATAAAATTGATATTTAATCCAATTATATCATCTTAGAGTCTTCAAACAAAGGAAAATTTGCATGTCAATTTTTGGTCCCAAGATGAAATCTCCTCATTCAACAAGTTTAGGAAGCGAGGTGTTTGATGAGTATAGACACTTCCTCCATAGAAATCATAAGTAATAGAACTCTTGAAAAAATATTTTCAATGGGAAAGAGGAGACTACATCAAAACCGCGAAGAATGTCACCTCACCTATGGAAGTTGGAATATAATAGAATTAATCGTCAAGGTTATACATCAGATCAAATTGTTTATCTATCATATATTATATGTTTTGAATCTATATTTTTATATTGTGTTGTGTTTACTCATGTTGTAATTGATAATGATTGTCGTTGTTAATTTGTTTAACTTATATGCTTCATGAAGGTCGTCAAGGCATTAATGGCCGGCTTCCACAGGGACTGAAAAGTTATCCCAGACAATTTAGTTGGTTGCCCTACTATGAGCAGCTACAAATTGTGCATTTGTTTGATATAATGCATATCAGAAAGAATATAACAGAAACGTTATGGAAAATATTGGATGGAAGGCATGACAAAGAAAAAATTGTCAAAATTTGTAGTGACATTCAAGAAGTCAATCATGCAATGAAAAATTTCATTCCAATTGAATAGTGATGGAGACCAAATTAATATAAGTGCACTTCCTTGGTTATTAATAGAGCAGCAAAGCAATTCTATAAAAGAAATCATACGAAAAAATTGATTTCCCATAGGATTTGCTGCGAACATAAACAATATAATAACAAAGAAAGGTGAATTTGGGTCAGGGATGAAAACGCATGATTGGCATACCTTCATTAAGGTAATTATTCTGGTATATTAGATACACTTGTATAATGCATGTACTTTTCAGTGTATTGTGTTTACTACTTTTGGAAAAATAATGAAAAGATCATTTTATAATTGTTGTAGTACATTCTACCTCTATCTCTCCCAGACAACTTTGACAACAATGTCAAGCAAGTTATTTATGATCTTGGAAAATACATGAGGTAAGTGGCGAGATTTGTTCAATTCATTGTATACATCTTATAATTGCCATTTGTTTTACTTGTTATGTAATATATTGTATATTTTATTAAATACTCGTTAATATATTTGCACCTTGAATCACTTGTAGATGGCTATCATCTAAAGAAATCAATAAAGAAGATATAAATTATTGGAAGAGAAAAAATCATTGTCTAATGTGTGAAATGCAAAAGTGTCTACCTTCAACATTTTCAATGCACAAGAACACTACCTCATACACCAAGTTGAGGAGATTGAATTGTGTGGACTTGTACACCACCAAGGTGTGGATGGTTGAAGGCAGCAGGGGAATTTTTTGAAGGCTTTGGTTAGACAAAGAGCACATCACGAGGGTTCTATGGTATACCAGACCATGGTGTACATTAGTGAATATCTTCCTAAGTTTGCAGCAAAGATCTATTTAGATTGTATTTGGGATCCCAACTCCATTAACAAATTCGAAGGGGAGTACCTATTGTGGAAAGGTAGATTGCAGAAAGTGAGAGGTAATTATAAGATGGTGATGGAGATTAATTGGAATGTATTTTACATATAGTTTTTATGTATATTGTACTTATTTAATTTTTAATCTTCAATATACATGAATTATAAATTAAGGTCATGTACTGTGGTATTTAACTAATTATACGTCGTTTGTGAATTTCAATTTATTTTGGTACAGTTAGTCGAGAGTGGGATGCACTGCATTTGTACGTCGCCAACAATCTTAATTGGATGACGGTATGGATTGAACGATGTCAACAATTTGGTCGCGCATTAACATGGGAAGGTGTGGCTTCATTGTTAAAAAGCTCATCGTAATGGAGATTTCCTAATGTTACAAAGGAAATTGATTTAGCATATGGTTTTAGAATAGCGGTATGTATAAAATATATTAATCTTATATTATTTAATTATTTTCAAGTATATTGATGTATATATATCTTGAGATTGTTTTCTTTGCATACATTCAACCAAGAATAAATATGTTTATCAACTGACGATATTGCAATAATTTTTACATGTTTGACATATTGTAGTTGAAACACCACAAGGCTATGTGGTGCAATGGTTCTAAATTTTGAATCAAAATGTTTGATGACATGAAGAAAACTTGTGATTCTGGTATAACTGTAGTCTTTCAGGTGACTAATGTTTCATCTAGAAGCAACATACATCCAGAAGTCTCAGAAAATTGATATTATGGGATTTTGGATGATATAATTGAATGTGACTTTAAGTCCTTCAGATTAATAATTTTGTTAGTCATCTATGGTATAGGCTACGATTGAATGAAAATGATCCTAAAGAGGCTGTTGTGAACATGATAATGGATTTACCATAGTTAATACAAGGTTGATTGAGCGAGCTGGAAATGAGCCCTATGTTCTTCCAAGCCAATGTGAGCAGGTATTTTACTCAGAGGTTCCAAGTAAACCAAGTTGGTCATTTGTTATTAGAAATGATCAAAGAGGAAGGCGGTAAAGTATAATGTGGTGGAAGAAGATCTGAAGAACTAGAGATGATGTGGGTGGTAGTCGGGGATCGCGTTGGATTGATGTTGTCCACAGCAGAATGTCAAAGAGGAGGGGCAGATGATGATGATGATGTAGGAGTTAATGTTCATGAAGATGACATCGCGTGTGGATGATGACATTATCAAAACTGATACTCGATGGCGATGATGATGATATGATGACCAATCCTTGTCGAATCTAGATGGATGATCTGACAAAGAGTTGGATGAAGAAGAAGAATGTGACATTGAAATGCATGAGGCCCTTTCATTATATTATCTATTTGATATTAATTTCTTGATAAATTATATTTGACTTATGTAGTTTGCATAATTAATTCATGATGTTTTTTAATTTTTATGCCATTACATGATTAATTTAATGATGTACTTTTTAATGTTTGAAAGGTCAAAAAATTAAAACATTTCAATAGTGATGTTAACAACCTTGAAATTAGTGTGTTTTATGTTTCATGTGATCATAAAAGATTAAAAAGTCAGTTGTAGAGGTGGTTGTTCAGTGGTTGATGTGTATGTTGTTTATTTTTACAATGTAACCAGGTCTGTCTTCTAATATACCTATGGAATTGCCAATTCCAATCAAAGGTAGCTCAAAGGACCTGGACCAACTAACGAGGACTTTAAAAGCCTAGTACACTTCGAGCTCTACAAGACCTGGGAGGGTGATCCCTTAATGTGTTTACAACCTCTGCACCATTATTATAAACAATATTAACAATAGGAGATGATCTCACTTAATAGCTCAACACGATAAGATAATATCAACTATCTGGAGTATGAGATAACTAAACACAATCTATTGTATAAGATATTCAATGATTTGCAATTTGTAGCAAGCTCTAGGCAAAGACAAACAAATATTGAACTAAATGAATAATTACAACTTAGATCAGTGCCATATATCCATTGCAGGAGTCAAATTCATAAGTATGTAGAGGTTTATAATAGATTTAACACATCACATATAAAATCCCTGACAATATTGCATTACAAGTTCATCAGTGTGCATTCTAACCCAAGACTACTTATCAAATCCTTATACAACACATATCCGCCTATAATCCCATTCAAACATTTTGATTAATTCCTTAATTAAAGCTAAAATAGAATCATACACACCACAACAGTGAGATGGATAAAACAACCCTTAGTTATTTCATTCAAAGTTCAGATATGCATGTACAATGGAGAGACATGAGCTCGAATTTTCATTTCAACTCAAATGATAGTACTATTATACAACATTAAATCTCTATGAACTCAAAACCTGTTACATAATGACACAAAACCTAAATTGCATTTCTCTAAAACCATTGGACTTTACAATTCGCTCTGCAACTTCACCTAGACTCAACAAAATTTATCTAACTTGCTAACCCGTACTTCTAGCCTTCAAATCCTTCTTATAGAAAATGAAGGAGAAAACAAGCACCAATCTAGAAAGTACACCTGTCATTAGTCAATTGGAGCACCTGGTGATATTCCAAAATTTGTTACAATAGCCAACACCTTGACAAATATTCTTGTTCAAAAATTGTTACAACAGCAATCATTCTAGAGCATATTCTCGTTCATCATGTCGGCGGAGGAAGGTTGATGCAATAACAAAAAACCACATGAAACCCATGCCAAGAAATTCATCCATACAAAACTGGAAATGTTGTAACCGCAGCATCTGATTTACCACCTATCGGTAGCCCACTCTTTTTACTCATCATCATTCAAATACTTAGCCACCCACCTCTGGTATTCTTCATCGTAAGCATAGTCAAAATCAATCACCTTTTACCTCTCACTATAAGGAAAATACTTTTTACCGCTTACCGATTAATATCTCTTTCAAAGATTCCAAAATGAGCCAAAATCGAGTCAATCTTATTCACAATTTACCAACAAATATATAATCAAGGCTATCACAAATTATTTTAATTTGATTATTACGACTTTACTTGGCTTCTGATCCTCACATTGTTGAGTAGTTCGATTTCTACTCATCAGTTATATCGTGTAACAATGTGTTACCTAATCGCTAGTTCTTTTACCAACTCTCAATCTTCCTACTTAGATCATCCGGTAAGGTCCAAACTTTGCAATGATTTAACTAATATAAGTAGGTTTCAATGATTGGGGCCTATTATTTGCATCAAACCTTGAGGCTTTAGTCATAACATCTAGATTATTTTCCCTAGGATCCAATTTTGGAATTATTTAAAACTACTATCCCCTGATCCCTATCAATATTATTTATTGCTTCAAATAGAAAAGAATACAAAGAATGTATAGAGGGAAGTTTATTATCCACCTTTTCATTTAAATGCTCCAAAACAAGAGTAACAATTTATTTTTCTTTTGAAAGAAAACCCTCCTCTTTTACCCTTAGTGATGTCTATAATTGATCAATTTCCTGCATGAGCTACCTCTTTGTTGGATCAACAGAGCACTCTGTTTGTTCATCGACTTGTTCTAGAGGAGGGGTAAGAGTAGGATTTTGAATTGGAGACCCTGGTGTAGAAACATTTGGAGAAGCAGGAGGCATTGACCCTGCTATGGGAGGTGATGTGCTGGTTCCTGGAGCATTGGATGTTTTCCAAGTATGTCTATACTTGAACCTTTTTACTTCAATTTGCAGCTCAACATTCCTCTATTTCATTTTACTATATTCTTCAATTAAAATGTTATACTTCTCCATTAGGCTCTTTCTTTCAGCCTCCTCCCTTTTAGTAGTCTTTTGGGCCAACTTGGTCACATTCATAGTTAAACTAGTGGCTTTGGTTGTTGTAGTCTCTAAAGCCCTCTTTATTATTAATCCTCCTTTCAAATTTGGATTAATATCAGCAATGTTTGGCTTTCTTCCTTGTGGATCCAATGCCCAAATTGCCAAGGTCTCATATTCTTCACTGAAGGTAAAGTTTTGTAATTCTGCCTTAACTTCTTCTTCAAAATTCTAAAAATGATTCTTGGACTTCATAATGGCACTGAAAGCCACTGCATCAGCGATGTCCCATTCAGGCAAAATCAAAACACCAACTTGATTCACTAGTTGTCTTCCTTCTTCAGGAGTGATGTTTTTGAACTCTTCCATTAGTTCAGCTTTCACTTCTTCATCATTCTCCTTATCTGACCTGTCAGGCCTTAGTTCTCTTCTCTCCTTGCATTTATTTTGATATTCCTCAAATTTTATCCTCCATGCCAATTGCAAGAATATAGGAGTCTTTACAAATGCATTGTCATCTAAGAACTCCTTGCAAGCCTCCATTCTTGCATCCTGCACACTCTTACCCTTCATATCCAAATTGGATAGAACCAATTCAGCTAACCTATGAGGGGATGGCATACCAACCTACTTGTCTTGATCAGTAACAATAACTTCATCTATGAGATCCTCAGGTAGGTGATCAGTTCTTTGCCTCTTAGGGCTTGGCTCAAGTGGTGGTGATGGGGGACTGCGCTCTGGTGAAGATTTTAATTCAATGATTTTGATAGCCCTAGGTACTTTGAATTTTGGGCCTGGTCATAAAGGCATGTTTATTATTTTCTTCCCTTTTCTGTCTATTTTTTCCTCATCACTTCCAATATCTCTTTTCCTCCTATAGATGGGTCGCCTTTCTGTAAGCTGACATACTGGCCTTGTTTCAATTGGCATATCACTTTATCTTTGCATATCTATACTTAGCCTTAAATTTATCTTTTTGGTTGTCAAGGTTTCCATTATCTCCTTGAAATTATTCATTAAAAAATCAATTCTCTTGTGGTATGGAGTGAATTCCATCAATGGATCATACATCGGATCCATTTCATGCACAATATCCAGTAGCTTACTAAAAGCTATCCACTTTTCCTTGTTCAATTCTTTTCTATTTAAATCAAATTCATTCCTCGACGTCCTCGTGGAAATTGAACTCATGTGCAAATTTGCCACCTTTTATTCTTTGGTCTGAAAGAGCAACAAACCTTCAAGATCATGTTGTCACCTTGGACCAAATCTCAAATGGTAATCAACAAAGAATTTGTCAAAATGTGTCCAGCCTCCCTTTAAAAATGTAAAGTCAGACACTATTGTATAATCAGGGAATAATGTTCCCTTCCCCTTTCCAGTTAGGTTATCTTCATGAATACACCCCATCTACCACATAACTTCTACAAACCCTAGTCTTGGTGGCACATTGTATGGAAGTATGTGAGGGGTTCCTTGAAATCCATATATTCTCAGGATAGTGTTGATTGGATATGGGATAATGTCACCCTAGTTATGTAAAACCCTCAATTCTAGTTTCCTCTCCTTCATCCTAAGGAAATCATGTAGTTCCTGAGGGACCCTAGGTACATTTACCATTAATCCAGCCCTCAATCTTGCAGCAAAACAATTATCAAATTGCACATAACTGGTGCTTTCCTTATTACAGGACAAATCTGTAGCCCATATCTATACTAGTAATCCTTCTCCATTAACTGATTGTCTTAAATTCATCTTCTCAGCAAAGAAATCAGCATTCCTAAACAAGAACATATGCATCAACATGGAATACCAAAATAATTGAGTACCAGTATCACCATTTTGCAGCTTCGACAATCCTTCATCTATCCTTTCCACCAAAAAAGAAGCAAAGTCATATGTTACAGAGAATTTAGGGTGTTGTATTTGCACCCCCATGAACATGTATGCAATCGGCATTACTGCACTAGGGCTGAAACCCAAAATCTGACATAGTGAATAGAAAGTAGCCAGGAAAGTCTTTCCAAAACAATTCAATTTGAAGGGTTCCTGGTCACTAGGGCTGATGTGAAATTGTGAACCCCCTGCCTTAACCAGATGAGGTGGAAGCAGCTTAACCCTAAAAAGAGATTTCAATTTTGTATACTCCTACTTCATTTCTTCAAGATTAATAGGAACCAAGTCATCACTTGGCTCACTCAAATCAAAATTCTGTTGGATAACATCTTTGTTAATTTCCAATAGAACTCCTCCATCATTATCTCTGATTACCTATGTGATAGGGTCATATCTTTTAGCCACTACTCTAAGTAAGTCCACATCAGGGAACACATTTGGAACAACCAGCTTTCCCATGTCTTACATCCATCCATTTGAAAAAGGATGAGGCAAATTCCTCTGTCCATACCATAATCTAAACATTTCTAATCTTGTGAGTGGAACCCTTGCATCAGCAATGTTGGAATTATGACACACCAACCCCTCCCCTAGGATTTTCCCTCGCAATCAACACCAAACCTTTCCTTCTCTCATTTGTTGATAATGGAAATATATCTAGGAAATCATCGTACAAGTTTCTTTTCAAATATCAATTTGGTCAGAGTGTTGCTTGGTTGGCGCCATTTTAGACAAACTAGGGCCTCACTACAATGTTACACTTGAAGTGGCTATGACTAAGCAGAGATAGGAAATTACAGAGTAAAAATACCGTAATTCCTCACAATTTATGATTAAACAATAGCCCTAACAAAATATTTTAATGAACTCAGTGACAAGCATAGAAACCCCCCCCCCTTTTCCCAAATTTAGGTGCAGAATGACTGGGAAACAGAAAATTAACTCCACGCTTTTTTCGCACAAATCCCAATTTAAAGAGCCGCCACAATTTCACCTTTGGCTCAAACCGCTTTCACAAAAATATTTGATGCTTTGTGATACAAATGAGATGAGTAAATTGATTTTATTTCAATCAAATTCCTCCTACCTGGATGTCTCATTTACCATTAAAGCCACTCACGGGTCGCATCGGTCGGCTCCAAACTATAATTTTATACATATTTAAATTTGAGTCGCCGATCCTTCAAGATCAAATCATCGACGACCATCTTCTAAACAGCCGGTCATAATCACCAACATGGCAATAAAGGGGCCTACCTGTCATACGTCGCGAAGGAATGCCACATGGTGGTTGCCCGTGATATCACAATCCTTTGATTTATTATCGTGGGATGGCGGGCACCATCGATCTTTTTACCATAAAGCCTGCTTCTTCAAAAATGGTCGCCGTCCTTTCCTTTAACTGTCGAGCAGCTTTTCCCTTAAAATCATAACATCTGCATTGAAATAAAACATGTGCATCTTACAAGCGCATTAGTAATCCACCCCATAATACATTTAAAACCGGCAACGCTTTCTTCACTCCTTAGGCTTCATTGGATGAGACACATGGCAGACACCCGCGACATCGCGATCCCAAAATTCTTAATCACAGGATGGCGGGCATCGTCAATCTTGAAGAGACAGCTCATCAATGGTCACGCAGATTTCATCCTTTATGAAGGGCACGTGGCACCCGCCCGTGATATCGCGATCTCTGTAATCACTTATCGTGAGATAGCGAGCGTCATTGATCTCGTTCCTTTAACACAGTCATTAGCCATGTCGTTAACCTTCGTGCAACTTGTCCAACAAGATTATAACATATTTGTGGATTTAGAACATGTGCATCTCGAGAACACTTTAGTAATCCACCCCTTAATACATTTAAAGCCGACTAGTGTTTCCTTTACTCTTTAGGCTTCATCAGATGAGACACGTGGCACCTGCCCGTGATTTCACAATCAACCCAAGCACCATCGCGGGATGGCGGGGAACGGCTCAGATCAAATGGTAGTTGGTCAGCGATAGCTCAAATTTGATCCCCTGGATAGGACACGTGGCACCCACTCGTGATTTCGCGATCCTTGAATTCTTGATCACAGGATGGTGGGCACCATTGATATCTGTAGGAAATAGATCAACGGCAGCACTAAATCAACCCTTGAGCTCCCTCGAATAGGACACGTGGTGCCCACCCATGATTTCATGATCCTTGAATTCCCGATCACGAGATGGTGGGCACCGTTGATATCTACAGGAAATAGATCAATGGCAGCACTAAATCAACCCTTGCAAAATAAAACATTCATTAAAAGAAGTAGGCATTACTAGACGGACGACAAATAAAAAAATTATATTTATAGAAGAAAAATAAAATAAATCTATAATTTGTTTTATAATTTCACTTTTAATAAGCAATGCAGGTTGTTCATTGTATTTGATCTGAATACATAGATTGTTAATTTTGAAAGGACAATACATTTTTCTTATTTGTAACAACTTGTCTTATTTTTGGATATTGTTTACGGTATTACATGTCACCATTTGAAAAATTTCAAGATTATTATTAAGTTGTTATAATATCAACATTGTTGCTAAAACATAGTAGACACAACAAATAAAAACATGACTATTCTTGCACAATTTGGCAGGAACTTCGCAGCTCTACAGCTCTTGTTACTTTTTGGATATCATCATAATTAATAAATTTAAAACTTATCAGCTTCAAGTATTTTATATTTTGTATGTACAAATGAAAAAAATACAATATAAAGAATACTTTTAAATTTAAATTTTAGTTTTTGATTGTTGAATTATTTTAAAAGGATCATGTACTTCTATTTAATATTTAATTCATTTATATCACATAATCATTATAATTTAATTAATTATGAATTTAATAATTAAGTAATAAATATTCTATGAATTTTAGAAAATAGAATTTAGTTTAATTTTAAAATGAAATTTAAGTTTTTAAATATTCTGTTGATTTGATTATTTATTTGCTTTATGATTGGTTATTCAAATTTAAAGAACAACACAGTTCAACTCAAAAATATAAAAATAAGCACGTAAAATATTTTATGATTTTTTGAAGTTGGAATTTAATATGATTTTACAAAATGAAATCATTTGGATGCAAAGATATAAAAAAGGTTATTTTATATATTTTTTCATTTCTTAATTTATTCTCAAATTATAATTATTTATTGGTGAATTATTTTGAAAATAATATTTAGTTTTATTTAATTATATTAAATATAGTAGAATGATCAACCAGTATACCAATGCAGTGCAAATAATCCCCACATACACCAAATCAAACCTTTACAGATGTATACATTAGATAGGATGTAGTTTTATTTAATTTATTTATATTGAATAATTAATATAATTTATAAACTAATATCAAGAAATAAATAACCTTAACCCCAAGATTTATACTAGAACTCTAATTGAACCCTAAACCTAACCCTAATTCAACCCTAACAATAGGATTTAATTATGGTTAGGGTTAGAGTGAGAATTTAATTATGGTTACTGTTAGGGTTAGAATTAGAGTTTAATTAGGGTTAGGGTTAGGATTCAATTATGATTATAGTTAGGGTCAAATCTATAAGCTAATATTAAGATATTCAGAACTCTAGAACCCTAACCTAACCTTAATCTCCATCCTAGAATGCTAATTAAACCCTAATTGAACCCTAAAAATAAGGTTCAATAAGAGTTAGGGTTAGGGTTTAACAAGTAGGTTTATGGTTGGAATTAGGGTTCAATTACCTAGTTAGGGATAGAATTTAATTAGTGTTATGATTAGGGTCAAGTTCAAGTTATAGTTAGGGTTTATTTACGCTTATTTTGGTTAATCTTACAATTGGGATTTAACTACAATGCTAATTGAACCCTAATTTAACCCCAACAACAAGGTTCAATTAGAGTGAGGGTTCAAGTTCAATTAGGGTTAGGGTTGGCATTCAATTAGTATTATGATTAGAATCAAGTTCAAGTTCAAGTTAGGGTTCAATTAAGCTTATTTTAGTTCAATTTACAATTAAGGTTTAATTAGAGTTAGGTAAATATGGTTCAATTAGGGTTAAAGTTAGGGTTCATTTAGATTTCAAGGTTCAAGTAGGGTTCAATTAGGATTTAATTAGGGTTATGGATAATTGCTTTAAGGGTTAGGCTAATCTTGCTAGGGATTAAAATTTACACCCAGAATAAAACTCTGAAGCTAAGGTTAGAGCCATGGTAAGTGGTGGTAGAGTTAGCTTTACCTTAGGGCTTAACAAAGGGTAGGGCAATATAATAATATTGGTTAATTTCTAAGTCATGACCATGCTAGATTCCAATTTGGTTTAAAAGACCCCTTGTTGAAGCCCACAAGACATTTATTTCTATATACCTTAGATAGTGTTCATATTTATTATCATTGTGTTTGACCTCATGAGAATGCTTCAGAGTAAAGTACACCTTGCAAATCCACCTACACTAGGAGAACCATTCAATCTCTCAAAATTTTACTGTTATTCTAGAATGATTATCAAATTGGATATGTCCAAAGCCTTTAATAAGTTGACTTGGCAACTTCTATACTGCATATACCTCTTTTCAACTTCAACCAGGGGAGTACTAATTGCATAATGAATTGTCTTTTCAATTCGATTAATCATCCCCCATAGGGTCTTCTTCATAAATTAGGGGATTCAGTTAAAGAGACCCATTATCATGTTTTTTTTCCATCAAAATGGTAGAGGCCCTTAGTGTAGAACTTATACTAGCTAGTATGTTACAAAAATTTACATGACTTCCAATTCTAGCAGCACAAGCCAGTACATAGTGTTTGTAGATGTTACCTGACTTACAAGATAGATGAGTTTCTAGAGGAGATGCAAATAAAGACAACTTTTCAATTTGTTTTTAGTGTCCGGAAGGTGGAGTATCTAAAATTTATTGTTAATTATGAATTTGATATTGACATATATCATTGAACTAAGATTGATAC
Source organism: Sequoia sempervirens (assembly GCA_007258455.2). Taxonomy (NCBI): domain Eukaryota; kingdom Viridiplantae; phylum Streptophyta; class Pinopsida; order Cupressales; family Cupressaceae; genus Sequoia; species Sequoia sempervirens. The sequence goes on from VDFB02179234.1 coordinate 62,799,914, forward strand.
TACTGTTTTGATTCATTGGCGATAATTATTGGATTAGTGTGAAAAATCTAGAGATTTGTGTTTGACTACAAAGAGTTATCTCTTGTGATTTATCAACAAATTATTATTTCTATTCATGGGCTTCTTACACAAGACAATATATTTATGCATTTCTTGTAGAGTCTATTCTAATTAATCATAATAAAAAAACTTCTAATTTTGAAAATAATATAACATAGAACCAAATAGCAGTGAAAATCCCAAACAAAGATTGTCAAGAGTGTATCTCATTTAGTTTTTATTTAATCTTTCTCTTTATGTCTACAATTTGTTGAAGTTTTTTCTGATCATCCAAATAATTTAACATTGATGGATATGTAACACATTTAGTTCATTCATTCCCTAGTTCATCATATTTGGCAAAGAGCATGCCCATCTAGAGATGACCTTACAATTTGGTTATGACTTATCCAGAGATAGTGATGTCAAAAAAAATTTAAATGAGACAAGAAGATTTTGAAGCTAAGGGTATACACATCAATGTCTAAGTTAAACAATTAATACCCTAGATAAACATTAGTTCACACAGTGATGAGTCTGTAGTACATAGTTGTGATTCTAGATAGTAGGCGAGCCAAATTTGGTTCATGGTGATTGGTTGAAACCTGGTGCAATACTAATTGATCTTGGATTAAATGCAGTCGAGGTATGACACCTTCTAACTGCTTTTTTCAAAAAAAAATTGTAAGTAAAATATGGTTAATATATAGCAAATTAAGCAAGTATTGGCATGGTGTGTTGGATTATAGGTGGCATTTTTGTTCTTTCCACAAAGGTTCAAACCCCGTTGGGGTGGTATTGTTGAATGGTTGTATCCGATTCATAGCTCTGGTCAAAAGTGTTTACCCCTTGAATAAAAATATATATATATACCAAATTAAAACTATTGCTTCTACTTTTGTATGATCCTAGTGCTAAAAGAGAATACCAATTAGTTGGTCATGTTTCCTATGAAGAGGATTTAAGAATAACTTCATCAATTAATCCTCTACCTTGTGGTCTTGGTCTAATGAATATTGCAATGCTTTTGTCCACTACTCTACAATCAACAAAACGAGCATATGGGTTCAATTGAGATTTATGATGTTTGATCCAGGCCTTTTTCAATACACAACAAATACAAACAAAACTATTCTAAAACTTTATGGCAGGAACTTCGCTGGTCTGCAACTCTTGTTATATTATAACATTCATAACATAAACCTTTTATACACAATGTCAAGTTAACTATAAATTGTATAGAGTTTAGATTTTCTATATCTCTCATATATCAACATAGGTAAATTTGAAAATATTTTAAATTATATAATTTCAAAAAAAAATTGAATGAATTTATAGAAGATTATTCTTTATTAAAGTGATAGAATTCAATCCCAATAATACTAACATTAATTATAAGTCTGAACTGATAACCCTAACTTCAGCCCAATACTAATCCAAACTGCTAACTCTAATTTTATATCCAACCCTAAACATAACTATGATTCTAAAACTGAATGATAATGAAATCCCCACTGAACTATAACCCTCAACTCCTAATACTAACCTCGTTCCCACTGAACCCTAACACTAACCCCAAGCTCTACTACAGAAACCCATCTACTCCAACCCCAACCCATCCTAAGGAATCCTATACCCAATTTAATTAAAGTCTAACCCTATTTAAACCTTAAACCTAGAATTGAACTCTATGCTTAGGTTAGGGTTCAATTAAGGTTAGGCTGGAATTATGCCATGATTAGGTCAAACCAAATAGGATTATGGTTGGAGTTTCACCAAGGCTGCTATTCAATTTAGGCTAAGGTCTGGCCAAGATTCACCCTGGGGTTAGGGACCACCAGGGTTACAATCCACAAGGGCTTCACTCAAGGTCAGGTTAAGGCTGGGGTCTTAAATTCAGAGCTGTGGGATTGGTGAAACAGGGTTCAATTAAGGGTTATTGTCTATTTTAGGGTTAGGGTTCAATTAGAGTTCTCTAGGGTTTTGATACAATTAGGGTTACGATTATAGTTCAATTAGTGTTAGAGTTAGGGTTATAATACGAGTTCAATCAAGTTAGGTTCAAGGTTTAATTAGTGTTAGAGTTAGGGTTGCAATAATCAAATTTTCCATAATGATATGGAAAGGCATTCAATTCGATTCATATACAAATGCATAAATAAGAATTGGTAATTAAGAATTATCTAGAACTAAAGTTATAACAAAAAATACAATCCTTAGCTTAATCATTTGTTCTTGTTAGGGTTGGGATAAGAATTTAATGGGTCCAACTGAGACTTAGGAAATAAAACCCTGCGGAGGAAATAAAGCATTAAAATCAAAGTTGGGTTTTAATTTTAATCCAGTGACGTAAGCCTAAGCCATTAACTCCAATGGTCATGTCACTGACGGCTTAGCCAAAGCCTTTCATTAAATACTAACTGTACAATGTGTAGGTTTTCTAGATTCAAAAATATAGGAGAAGATTTTGATCATACTCTGCCAACTCGCAGACCTAAGGTGTCGCCCTGTTATTTGGCTTGAGGTCAGCAAAAGGCACATGTGTGTCCTGTATGGAATGTGGGGCCCAATCTCCACTATTGACCTCATAACCCATGGTTTTAGATCGACAACAAAGATCAAAAGCTGATGTAAATCTCTGTTGTTCCCTGCTTGCTGGCAAGAGGAAGATGAAGGTTGGTGAAGCATTAATGAATTATTCCTTGCTTGTGTAGACATGTCAATCTCAATCTGTGTGAAGATGTTGTTGGAAATCATGAAGGGTGATCTTTGGATTCTCATGTAGCTCTAGTTAAATGGTGACAATACATACGCCGCCAAATTTCCATGTTTGCACATGCATTTTTACTAAGCATTGATGAAGGTTGCCATTACCTCGCACAATACATAGAAGAGGAATTTACTACTAATAGTGTCATTCTTGTAGCAGTTAGAGCACTTTGTGGGTTGAGTCTAATCAAGTTTGAGTGCTTGTCTGAGAAGAGAAAAATAAGAAAGTCAGTAAGGAGGTCTATTTGTTTGAGCTCACAAAAGCTCGGTCCTGCTATTCAAGAAGGTACTTTGGTTGACAAGCCTAGGCTTGTGCCCACTAGATGCAGTAGAAGGTTGCAATTCCAAGACGTTGCTACTCAACTGGTAGATGACAAAGGCAAGCAGTCGGCGGTGTGCTCCATTACTAGTGTTGGTAGGAAAATAAGGTATGGGTGGCATGGCTCCTGTGGATGCCAACACTCGCCCATTGACCTTACGAGCAACACTTATGATGATGTAACCAAGACTGACTCAGACTACTGTCGGTATTTACCTCTCTTCAATCACGGTCTGTTCTCTAATGAGGAGGAGATAGCTGTGGTGCCATTGGTTGTTAAAACCTCAAGCAGACCGACTCGAACCGTATTGGGAAAGGACAAGAAAGAAGACGAGGCTGAGAGTCTACCATATTGGGCAACAACTAGAAGCGGGTGTGTATACCAAGGTCAGAGTGTTGGTAAGGGAATGGTGGCGGGTAAATAAGAATTTGTTGTGGTGCCTTCGTGGCAATTTGGTTTCTTGGCATTTTTGCATGGATAGCGACAAGGGGATTTTGATCAGAATTTGTGTTCCCTTTTCTTTTAGTTTTCCCCAGTTCGTGCACCAGGATTTTGATGACAATTTGTGTTCCCTTTTCTTTTAGCTTTCCCCAGTTTGTGTGCCACTATGTTTTGCAGATTCAACATGTGGGAAGTTTTGGAAATGAAATTCAAATGCAATGGAGATTTGTTCAAATTAAAACCAAAGGACCGAGTCGAACCGCATTGGGCGCTATAAGAAAGAAGATGAGGCTAAGAGTCTACTCAGACAACAACTAGAAGCGGGCGTGTATACCAGGGTCAAAGTGTTGGTAAGGGAATGGTGGTGGGTAAATAAGAAGTTGTTGTGGTGCCTTCATGGCAATTTGGTTTCCTGGCATTTTTGCATGGATAGTGACAAGGGGATTTTGATGACAATTTGTGTTCCCTTTTCTTTTAGCTTTCCCCAGTTCGTGCGCCACTATGTTTTGCAGATTCAACATGTGGGAAGTTTTGAAATGAAAGTCAAATGCAATGGAGATTTGTTCAAATGAAAATTTGTGGTGAAATTACATTTGAGCCCAAAGCTTGTTGCTCCCTTGTCATATAAAAGGGAATTCAAGGCTCATTTGTAGGGAGAGAATGATGAAAGCTCTAGCTAGGTTTTGAGTTGAATATATAGAAAGATAATCGTCTCCTCCTGATGAGGAAGTGATATCTGGTGCCATTGGTCAGTTAAAACCCCATGGACTAATAGAATAGATAGCCTATTTTGAGTTTTGATGAATATAAGGCCAAAATATCTAAATTGTATGCAGATAAGGACTTATAAGCATGAATAAACGTATAATCTAATATATTTTCTCTCCTTATGTGGATTTGAGTGAATTTTGAATGAAATGTTAATGAAGTTGTCATTCTTCTTTTGAGAATTTGTTCAATTGTGTGTCTATGTTCTTGCTTTGATTCAAGAAAATCAATTAAATGCTTAAATGGAGTCATAAGTTTACAATTATTTACAAAGGATTTGATAAGTAGTAATATATCAAAGAATTGAGCTCCATAATGCAAGGTATTATATGAGGGTCGGGCTTAACCGACACACTCTAAGGGTACACTCCCTTAGATGTCCGGCACCATGTGGGGCCCTCTTAACACATTTGCTCAGTCATTGGATTGGGGGATTTAGTCTTAATCCCACATTCATTTCATTACATGAATTGTGGTGAGTGTTCCTTTTATACAATGGCACGCCTATTTTCTTTGTTAGGAAATAGAAAAGATTTATCTTTCTTATAACTTTATCAATAACTTTTTTAAAAGATTATATCTTATTTATAATATTTATTAATGCTAATTATATTTAATTGTTTATTTTAATTAAAAAAAAGTTTATTATGTTTTATTTAAAAAATTAAAATAAAAAAATTATTAGATGATTGATATTAAAATTAAATGTGATGTTTTTGAGATGTAGATGTTGATTATTTGAAGTGTTAAAAGAGGTTTTGGACTTGATTTTATAAATGCTTTTAAATATGCTAATTAAGTGTTATTTTCTTTGGTTCAAATATGTGTACAAAATAAAACTAGTCTACAAGCTCAATCTATAATTCCACAATCAACTAATAAAAATTACACTTTTGAAATTGATTTTTTATCTTTAACATTTTACACTTTATTATGGATTGACAATGTTTACAAGCATCATTCTTTTTTAAAGCAAAGTCAGTAAGCCTATATATTTATATATTAATATAAGAAGAGTGAATATACATAGTATTACAAAATCTACTAAATTGTGAGGTTTGTGTTATCTTCATTTAGATCCCTAGATGGTCAATAAATGTCTCAAAGTATTGCTTTGGTTCATATCCATGTCTGAGAAACCAAACTAGTGTGCAAATATAAATCTATACCATAAGAATCAACTAGCAAATAATTGATGTTTAGAATTTAGTTGTGTTGATCTTCTAATATTTGAACCTCAATATAGATAGAAAGTGTTTAGTAACATTTTTAGGGAATGTGCTAAATTGTGAGGATTTTGTTCTCCTCAATTAGATCCCTAACCAAACCAATTCCATGACATAGGAATAATGATTAGAGACATGATGATATATGTTATGAGAAAATGTTATTACATTTCTCTCAATGAAAATGTTATTTTGATAAATCCTCATTGTCCTAATAATTTTTTATCATTTTAAATGCTTAAATGATTTTTTTAAAGTAAAATACAACATGCAAATCAAGATAAACATGCATTAGGTAAGCTCACAATGATTAATGGGAGGGTGTTGTCAAGATTTAAATTGAATTTAAATTTTAAATGTGTAGGGTTGATAATTACTACGTCAAGTTTGCACTAGTAGATCTTATGCAAGGTAGGGTAATGTCATGAGATTAATTCACACAAGAATATCCCACTGGTAGACTTGTTATTGAACAAAGGACAATCTATTCAAAGTTTCAACAACAATAGTAAATGAAAAAGTACGAATATATATTTTTTTCTAAGATTGATGTGCATGTGAACTTCTATTATGGTGTATGTTAAAGTAAACAAGATATCAATGAGGAAACTATTTTAAGCAATTTGGGACTAAAAGATATAGATTTGATTTTAAAATATATAGTTTACAATTATATTCTCCCTTCCAATAGTAACTCCACCAAAAGCATACAAAATTTAAAAATATGTAATGAATAACATATTAATGTAAACATTTGTAAAATAAATATGAGAATTTTTGTTTAGTTGTGTATTTGTATCAATTTATATATATATATATATATATATATATATATATATATATATATATTATTACTAAATTCCCAGATAGACTCTTATTTCTTTTCACTATTTGGAGATCATTATTTAGTTCCTTCTTTCTTTCCCTCAATTTCCTATATATATATAATATTACACCTCTTTCAATGCAAAAGAGTCCATATCTAATCACTTGCTCAACCTAGATTTCATAGGCTTTTCCTAAAATGTGACTTATATTTGTTAAACCTTTCAATCACACAATTATCAATACATAATATCTCTAAATCATCAAAAACCAAATGTCCATCTAATGCATGTGTTAAAATATTTAAATTATTTTTAATATAAGAAGTTAATATTTGCTAAAAAATTTAATTGATAGGATCTTGCTAAAAAAATTCTCTGCTATCAATTGAAAAATAGGATTGCAATGTTACCAACTCAAGGTCCCTATTCCAGTTTGTGCAGAAAAAAGAGCCTTTGATGGAAGGAGATCAAAGAATTGCTTCAATAATATTTTATCTCCATCTAATCTCAATTGCATGAGTCCTTGAATGAGGAGTTGGTGAGATTCAAGCATAATTTGAGAATATTGTAAATTAAGAAGATTCATGGTTTAAAAGTTAGGGCTAAAATAAATTGGCTAAAAAATGGAGAGAAAGGCTTTGATTTTTTCTTTAATTATATAAAGGAGAAAAATGCTAGGGAAGAAATTGGATCAATCTAGGTGAATAATCAACATATAAATGGTCTTTCTTTGGTTATAAATGAATTTCAATCTTTCTATTAAAATATTTTCTTTGTTGAAGATAGCAATGTGGACTATAAAAGATCCCAAGATCATTGTGCACAAGTCATCCTAGGAAAATCAAAGAGGAAGACAATGATTGGCCTACTAGAGATATTCCTAAGGATGAGATTGTAAAGGATATTAGAATATATAAAAAAGGATAAATCTCCAAGTATAGATGGGCTTGCTACAATTTTATAAAAATAATTTAACTAGATTAGGGTTGGGGTTAAGGTTCAATTAGGATAAGAATTAGTGTTAGGTTGGGGTTAGTTCAATTAGATAAGAATTAGTGTTAGGGTTAGGATTAGAGTCTCGAACTATAGTTCAAAGTCGCATTACTACAATTAGGACTACTATTCAAATAAGTGTTCCTTTAGGTTAAGTGATTAGAGCTATGAATCTCCACAATTAGGTTCAATTAGGGTTGGTGATTAGAGCTTAACTACAATTAGGGTTCAATTAATGTTCACTTAGGGTTTCTTTCTTGGGAGAAGTTTATTGCATGGTACAAGTGTATTTTATAAAATTAATATGTCAAGAATTAGTTGTAGATAATACTACATGTGATTTTTCATATGGTATTAAATTGTAGATTAAAATTGATAATAGATTTCCTTCCTTATTTTGCATTGTAAGCTACCATAATATATGGCCTTCAAATCCTACTCATATTTTGAGCTTTTCTAAACTATACAACACAACATCCAACAAATAAATTTGTTATGCATTTTTTCCAAGCACAAATCCTTAGAATTCTTAATGTGTTACTTAGGTTAATTGTTTATTGCAATAAATAAATACACACTAATATATATATTATGGATTTGAGGAAAAATATTAAAATATTTATATATATAGAAAATTTAAATGCAAGGGATCAAGCGTACATACCTTTGCTTTTGTTAATGTTGATGAAGATACAATGTTGATGAAGTGCCAAATTTGATGACATGATGATATAAAAAACTGGAATATCTTTGCTCTATGTGGCACTTGAAATTTTCTACAAACTATAACTAACTCTACATCAAATTTGTGACTTTGGACCTATTTTGCATCAATAAATATGAGCTTTGACACATGCCTCCCAATCTAGCATACAATATGTACTTAAATGCTCAAAATAGTTGGGAGTAGTGTTGAGATTGGTGGATCTTTGGGAAGGTCCAATGCTTCACCTTTGTATCTCTCCCTATAGATAAAGGTAGAGATGAATATAGAATGAGAGAGGAAAGGGGATAAAAATAGATAGAGATATAGAGAGAGATAGATGGAGAAATAAATATATAGAGAGATAGGGAGATAGAGGGGGGATATATATAGAGAGAGATATATATATATGGAAAGATAGTCTATATAAGGATATATAGAGAGAGGGGAGAGAGAGAGAGAGAGAGAGATAAGTAGAGAAAGATATTAATATTTTATTGTTTGAAAAATATGTAATTTTTAAACTATTTTCCTATATATTTAGTATTAAGATTTTTACATCTTTTAACAATTCAATATATAATACAAATGAAATATAGTTAATAATTTAATTAACTAGCATACCTATATTAATTAATAATATATGTAAAACACACTGAGAGTTATCTTTATCAAGATGCCTATTGACTTGAAAAAATGCTTACATTTTCATGAATATGAATTTGGAAAGCAATCAATTTGATTCCATTATTGTTTGTGTCATTGTTTATCTCAATTCCCATATATAAGGGTACACATTGAAATTTGAAATCATACCAACTTGTCTATAACAACAATCAACCAAGAACAATAAATTTAAAAGCAAAAATGTTCATCAATCATTAGATTTAGTATTGACAGCATCAAAGAAGTATATCATGACAAAATGGCATTAACTAACTTAGATATATCTGTTGAAAAGGACCTTTTGTATAATGTGTGAAAATTTAACATCATCTTGTTTTTCATGGTTCAAAATGTTCAATTCTTTTGTTGTTACACTCATAATTTCTTTTGCCACTTCTTCAAAAGTTGTAATCCAAGTGAATGAAGTATGGTCTTGCACTTTGCATTGAAGTATAAATTTATAATCACATTCAGGGAAAGTTTTATCACATCTTCCACAATACCACTGACCATTTTCATTAGTGTTTACATTCTTTTTGCAGTGCCTATCTCCAATTTTCAAGGGGCATGTTGTATAACAAAATTTTTCTACCTTAATGAAAGATAAGGTAGCTTTTATCACTATCCAATAAGGTTTACCAGAGTTGGCAAGGTCTCGATCCTATATTTGTGAGATACTAGGGTTAGGAACAAATAGGGTTAGGGCTGGGGTTCACCTCACTTAGAGTTTACCAGGTTAGATTAACTGTAGAGCCAGAGCTTCAATTAGGGCTAGGGTTCACCAGGGGTTAGGTTAATGTTATGGTTTGGGCTAAATCAGAAGTTAAGGTTGAATTAGCAAGTGTTCACTTAGGGTTATTGTTGGGCTTGGGTGATTGAGCTTAAGATTTTACTTATATAGCATTTTGGATAATAGAAACAATTTTGATTGATTTAATATTTTCTAAATTCATTATTGAATTTAAATCTTATAATTTATTCTCTAAATTAATTATAGAAACAATGTATGAGAATTTACTCAATTGATTTTGTGGGTGAAAGTATGGCTACATATATAGGGTTTCTATACATAGTATTTGTAGGAGAATGGTATCTCTATTTTGAATTATTCTAAACGCTCTTCTATGTGTAGAAGTTTTAAATTCAGTTTGTTGTTATACTCTATAACTGGTAGTTTATATATTGTACTTTCTATATACATGATATTTAGCAAGATTGGGGACACTAATAGAACCTTCACCTATCTTTTAAAAAAGACTAAGAAATGTATGAAAATTTGACAACATGAAAACCATGAAAATAAAAGTGAAAATAAAAATTTAACATAGTAAAATGGCCAATCATGTGCCAAAAATGAAAAGAACCATTTGTTGTTACTCTAATATTTCAACCACCTACTAAATTACCAAGTGCATTTTATAAATGTATCATGCAATTGGAGCACAATATTGGGAATCAATGTGAATGATTCTCATCAAGAAATTAGACAAGCTTTGAGATTGAAGGACCCAAGCTCTTTTTAGGTTTTCAATGAAGATTTAATTAGCCACTAATAGGAACAATAAGAAAATAGATATAGAGGGAAAATAAATCCTAATCTCTAAGAGTGTTGTGCTAAGAATTACATACACATCTCATAAATTTCAATAGAGACATGAAACACATTTATAGAAATAAAGGAAAGAAATAGCTATTTAGATAGTTATTAATCTACAAAAGATTAGGACCTACGTACTTCAAGAGATTAATAAAAATAAGTTTTTATTTATAATTTTTAAATTTGATAATTTTGAAATTATTATAGATGTAAAGTAAAGATAAAATATTTTTCAACAAAACAAATAAAAATGACAAACAAATAATGTGATTAATCAAGAATAACATGATATTGCAAAAAATATAATAAATAAAAGAATATGCATAATTGTACATAAGCCATCAAAAGTCTAAATATACCTATCTTTATCAAAAAATAAAAATATTTAAAATGACTAAAAATTATTAAAACTTATTAAGCTCGACGACAGCGTGAATTTCATCCTTCTGAAAAATAAAACATTCAATAAAGGGAAAGGGGACATTACTAGGTGGATGGAAAATTTCCTCGCGCCCCACCTTGTACAGTCCACGTGGCAGCTGCTCGTGATTTCGCAATCAACCAAAGCACCATCACGGGATGGCAAGGAACGGCTCAGCTCAAAGGACAGTTGATGAACAGTCGCGCAAATTTGATCCCCAGATGGGACACGTGTCGCCCACCCACAATATCGCCATCCTACAATTCCCGATCACGGGATGGCAGGCAACCGTTGATCTTGAAGTCATTTTGATCGACGGTAGCACGAATTTCATCCTTCTAAAAAATAAAACATTCATTAAAGGGAAAGGGGACATTACTAGGTGGATGGAAATTTTCCTCGGGCCCCACCTTATACAGTCCACGTGGTAGCCGCCCGTGATTTCACAATCAACCAAAGCACCATTGCGGGATGGCGGGGAACGGCTTAGATCAAAGGATAGTTGATGAACAGTCGCACAAATTTGATCCCCAGATGGGACACGTGTCGCCCGCCCGCGATATCACCATCCTACAATTCTCGATCATGGGATGGCAAGCAACCATTGATCTTGAAGGCATTTTGATCGACGACAGCACAAATTTCATCTTTCTGAAAAATAAAACATTCATTAAAAGGAAAGGGGACATTACTAGGTGGATGGAAAATTTCCTCGGGCCCCACCTTGTACAGTCCACGTGGCAACCGCCTGTGATTTCGTAGTCAACCAAAGCACCATCGTGAGATGGCGAGGAATGGCTCAGATCAAAGGACAGTTGATGAAAAGTTGCACAAATTTGATCCACAGATGGGACATGTGTCGCCCGCCTGCGATATCGCCATCCTACAATTCCCGATCATGGGATGGTAGGCAACCGTTGATCTTGAAGGAATTTTGATCGATGATAGCGCGAATTTCATCCTTCTAAAAAAATAAAAAAAATCATTAAAGGGCAAGGGGACATTAC
>VDFB02179234.1:62811790-62873820 GCA_007258455.2 Sequoia sempervirens
CGACAAAAAGTAGCTTTTTGGTGATTGAGTGAAGTTTGCATGCATGATTTTGAGATTCCATCACCTTTTGAATGTTCTTTTCATCACCTTTGCATGAAATAGAAGAGTTTTCACGTTGAGAGGCATATAATATCAATTCAAGTTTGAATTATAGTGATAATTGATATACAATTGAAATTTGGAGGGGAACAATCTTTTGAAGAAGTCAAATTTTTGAGGAGTTTGAGGAAGGAAGAAGCAAAGGCTGCATAATTGGGTAGGACTCCTCCATTTGAAACTTTTATTTTTTAGGTATGTGAAATCTTTGTACACATTTTATATCATTCTATTATGGCTTGCTCCATTTTTGTTGTTTTTCTTGTGTGGGCCAAATTGTTTTGTTTTATGATGCAATACAACAATCACTCATCAACTCAACTTACCCCTTCAAGGAAAAAACAATCAAACACCTCTGTTCCTTAGACCTACAATCAAACATCATCCCAACCATTTAAGATATCTTTGCTCAAATCAACACATCCATCATCCTATCTTCACTTAAACACCATTTGTAACAATAATCAGCATTAGTTTAACACTGTCACCAGACCTTTAAGATACCAATTTCATCATGTTTTGATTGTAATATTCCAATATATTAGTATAGACACACTCTAACTACTTTGCATTCAAGACACCATTGCCATATATTGGAAACACATGCCCAAATCATCAAATCTTTCACAATCTACCTTCAAAACATTACCAAGCATCAACACAACTGTGGAATAACAAATGAGACTACTCCCAAGCACTTAACAACATTCCTTTTGCTGTTTCTACATATTCTCAGGCCTATTTTGATCCTTTTCAACATACTCTAAAAGTTTATACACTTATTTCCCAAAACAGAGTATTGATTTGTGGGATTCACCCGATTTAGGGTATGGAGTCCTAAAGATTAAATACCGTATTGATGTTAAAGACTAAGGAATTTGTATGTACAGTGATAGTTGTATTTAGATTTGTGACAAACTTGTTTGCATAGTGGTAATGGAATAGCATCACTACTTGGGTATAGGGATAGTTTATATTGTTTTGATTGAGTTATGCTTCCAAAGCTTTCAATTAGTTAATTTGACAACTTAGCACTTTTTGCATAGGTAAAATTATTCGTCATGCTGAAGAAATGAACTGTTAAAGGGAAAAAGCTAACAGATGATAAGTTCCAAGCCTTAAGAGATAAAAATAACAAACGAATGAGGAAATATAGTGAAAAACATAATTTGGGAACGATTGATGAAAACAAGTCAGTTGAAGAGGAACTTCAACCGTTAAAAAGAGAAAAGAAATTGGTAGCACAAAGGGAATGAATGCGAAAGAGTCGTACTAGGGTAGATGCAGATATCGTAGTTGGAGACACACCCTCTATCACAAGTGAAGATGAAGGGACACCATTACACACAAGAGAATATGGAGGGACGCCATCTACCACAAGTGAGTATGGTTGGACTCCTTCCACCACATCTGAAGTTGAGAGTACATCATCACTCAGAATTGAGGAACAACGTACACCATCATCCCCACATGAACCTCAAGGCATGTCTTCTATTCCGCCCTCGATCGAAGGTACGCAATCTATCCCACCTTAATTAAATATTGATGAAATTGGTAATGTAGAGATGTATGTACCTAAGAGAACACCACCTAGAATTTCACGTAGAAAGCCAAAGCTTTTGATTAATATTGATGAGGATATTTTGCAGCACATGGAAGGTAAGATTCCAAAACGCACTTGTAGAAGATATGTTGATAAGATTTGGCAAATGTTCTTTGAAAGGCTAAATGAGACTACAAGATGTCAACTATTTGTTCAAATGATGCAGGGTTTAAAGTACAGAAACATCATGAAGACTCTTGGGTTGAGAACATCAAATGCATCAAGTAGAAAACACTATTGTGAAGAATCTAATGGATGGCGCCGCGTGGTGAACCTCAGCTCAAGGATAGTAATGTCACATGGCGTCATTACATCAACTGGTATCAAACAAAGAGATCTATCATTAAAAGACAGAACAAGTGGGAATTATTAGAAAAACTTTATCAAAAGCCGTTCAAAGCTGGCAAAGAATTGAGGGCACCATTTCAAATGAATTATGGGCATTCTTGAGGAGACTGCCACACAAAGATAAAAAAGTTGTTGAAGCATTGAGAACACTAATTGAAGATTATTGGAAGAATAATACAAGGCCATCTCCGAATCAAAGGGATGTCGTAAGAAGGAGAATCGATAGTCGAAACTATGAGCCACATCCAAAGCATTTTTGGGATATGACTCAAACCCAATTTTTCATAAAATTTCTCAAAATGATTAATATCCCTCAAATTAAGTATTTCTCAAAGATTTTTTGAAATGATTAAACCTTTTTTGTGTCAAGATAAATCACACATGCACTACTTGTTGTTGTAAATTTCATATTGAATTCTCTAACCATTATGATGTTTATCATTCTATATGTTTAGATTTGCACACTAACGATGTTTTGCAGGATTGTGGCATAGAAGCCCCACCAAAATCTTCAAGAAAGTTATCAAAAAATTTATGTGAAATAGAGGATGGCCAAATATTCTATAGGACAGCATGCTTGGATGGTTCATGCAAGCGTTGCGGTGGCTTGCAACGAATGATATTATGTCAGCATATGGAAAACACATATGAGGTGGGACAAAAACTAGTAGAGTTTGGGAAGTATAAAAAAGTGGCATATGGTACAAAATATGGGTCTGAAGCAAAAAGGTGTGAGTTGGTTATTAAGAAAATTCCAGTGTATCAGTTCATGTCCATGTTTTGTGAGAATCTAGTGTATGAGTATGCAAGGCATACCCAAAGATCCCGATGGCTGGACACGTAATTCAAGCTATGCAAGGACACCTTTCCACTTGGCAGCATAGTATCAGTGGTTGAGTTTGCAGAGAACTACACTCTACAGCCACAACATGAGGTGCAATCATAGTATTACAACTCCACATAGGTTTCGATATTTGTGCACATAACATTCATACATGCAACTGATAGTACAGAGGATGAAAGGAAGGTATTGAGGGAGTATCACTTTTATATTAGTGATGATCGCACACATTCTCCAAAGTTCGTGCAAGGTTTCTTCTAGATATTCTACAACCATTTGGCTCAAAGGGGAATATCATATGGTCGACATATAATATGGTCAGACAACTATGCAACACAGTTCAAGAATGCACGCATGTTCTACTGGTTGTGCAAGATGCATCTCACTACATGTGTTCAACATATTTGGAACTTTTGTGAAGTTGGACATGGAAAGGGGGAGCATGATAGTGCAGGAGCATGCGTGAAAAGAGCATTAGCACGAGAAGAGTTAAAGTATCAAGATAGTGCACAGTTGACAAATGGAAGATCAATTGTTGAGTGGTGTAATGCTTTGATGGGTCTAGGTAATGAAGGTACATCTTCAGCTCGTAGATTTTTTTGCTTGATGGATGATACTAACATTGCACCATATGAGGATTGTTGTACACTAAAAGGATCGAGTGAGTTGTACTCTTTCCTTAGCTCAAATGTAGGTTCATGGAGTATCGATACACGTAAGATGGCATGCTTTTTTTCTTCATGTACAATGCAAGCCTGGAATGATTGTGAGTTAGGGGAGTGGGTTGACAAATGGTTGACAAGTTATCTTAGCCCACTTCACATGTATCCCGATGGCCTTGGAACTAACATAGATGGAATCATCGTTGACTTTGACCATGTATCAGATCTAGTTCAACCGGTAAAATATCTACTTGCTTAGTATTTGAAATTCCATATTGTTATCTTACTTTGTACTGTATTCATAATGTTGACTAATTTCAAGAGATATGTTGCACATATAAATGCAGGGCATGTTTATGTCAGTTATTGCAGATGAAGACAACAAGAAGGTATAGACTATTACTTGTGTTGTTGTGTTGAGGAAAAAAAGAAATTGGAAGCCCCAATTGTAGATGGAGAAAACATTGAATACCCTACAGGATCAGTTGTTGTTACTGGAACGTGGCTCAAAAGGTACCCACATAAGAGTGTTAAACATTGTTTGTTTGAGGAATTTGACACACATCGTAAGATTCTTCATTACTCAAACCTTGTCATTGCATCCAATGTTCGTTTGACCAAATATAAGGGTAGACCTTTGAACAAGACCTTGTGGAAGGTTTGTGAGTCTAACCATGAGGCAATACTTGACACAATAAAGAGTAGAGCAGACCCAGATGGTTCATTGGATTAATTTGTAAGTATATGCACAACTTTTCTTATTAATTTATACTTGATGGTAAAATTTGTTAGTAAGTCTCATTTTTTTATGTTAATAAATGCATATTTAATGTCTTCCCATTCTTGTAGTTTCGAAGGTGTCTGGCATTATGCTCTGATGGATGTTTATACCCTGCTCCAAAGCTCCCATTTTGGCATAGGTTATGGAATTTGGCTTCACACCTGCTAATTGCATTTGCTTGAAAGTTTCTAAAGCCTTTTCAGCAAATCCATTTTGTGTATATCTTGCAATCATCATATTCCATGAGATGGCATCTCTTTTAGGAATTTTGTGAAAGAGTTCACAAGCCTTGTCTATGCTTCCACATTTTGCATATATGTCTACTAGGGCAGTTGCAACTACAACATCTAACAAAATTCCTCTATTATTTATTCTTTGATTGATGTTCATACCCTGTTCCAAAGCCCCCATTTTGGTACAAGCAGGAGAGATGTTGGCAAAGGTTGTGGAATTTGGATTTATTCCTACCAATTGCATTTGCTTGAAACTTTCTAAAGCATTTTCAACAAATCCATTTTGTGCATATCTAGCAATAATTGCAGTCAATGAGATGACATCTCTTTGAGGCATTCTATCAAAAACTTTGCATGCTTTCTCTATGCTTCCACATTTTGCATACATGTCTACCAAATCATTAGTCATGAATTAGGATGAGTCTTTTAGATTACCTGAGTCAAAAGTGTGAAAATTTCAATCTTGCACAAATGTTGCTCTTCTAGCCTATGAAGGCAAAACAACTCAAATTTGTATATGAACATGCAATATTGATGTCTTGAAGATGTAATAAGGTTTTTTCAGGGTCATTTGAATGGATTTTTGGGTCTTCGATGATAGGAGTTAAAATTGCTTCAAAAATGCAATGTTGTCATAGTGTAATTTGTGTAAACTCATCATTTAAGTTGTAAATCCCTTAATGAATGGCTCTCTATTTCTCACATCAATTGAACTAATGGAGCTTTCTCCTTCATTGGAAAATAGGTAAGACACTTGCCTACCTCCTCCAAAAAGGAATTTATCAAGAACTAGTCACCCCTGCAAGTTATGTGCTCTGCGCTTCTTGGCTTCCCTAGCCGGACTCTTCCTGGCTCGCCTAGGGAAAGATTTTTCCAATAGCTCCTGTGTTCACACAAACCCTAAATCATACCATATTTACACACATGGAGTCTAGTCACTATTACCAAAGGGCCGTACAATTTTTATGGTGGGAAAGTGATCTAAACCTCCATTTGCTCAAGACTGCCTAGTTCAGACCAACAATAGTGTGGAATCCAACTTATTTACAAACAATGTTTGAAAATGAATAAAACGACTATCTAGTGACACACAAAGCTTGTAGAAACACCACTCTACATCCTACATAGGTCTTGATGCTATATCAATCCATTAAAGCTTCAAGTACCCTAGGAGGTTGGTTTGAAGCCATTAAAGACATTCCCACACCCCTGCAAGAACTAATGGAGAGTTGAGGATAGGTTAGCCTTTAGGATTGATTAAGGCTAAGGAAGAGTTGGAGCATCGCACCAAGGTTAGCTTGGTAGATGGAATTGTGATAGAAGTGGGTTTGGCTAGACAAACCAAGGGTACCTAAATTTGAGAAGGGTCCTATAGGTTAAGGTGGAAAGCCAAAACACCAAGGAGGTCTTGCAAGCAAGACCTAGAGCAGGAATCTGTGATTGATTCCTCCAACCCCCTCCCTATCAGAAACACAAGAATACCACTTTCTTTAACTAATCTCCTCCCTTCTTCCAAAGTGATTCTATAAGCATGAAAATCTATTTATTAGATAACTTTTTGAGTGACCTATTCATACGTAGATGGGTCAACTCCTTTTCATTATCCAATTTTTCATTAAGTTCATTTTTCTTCACTTTGATGATGAAGTCTCTAAAGTCATTTGTAGTAACAAAGGTATCATCATCCATGAACTAGCTACAAGCTAATACTTTGACATCATTGGGAATAGAGTTCTCATCATAAAAATTAACTGCTAGCCTATTTTTAGGAACTTGTTCATCACCTTGATTGATTTGGGGAGAAGGGAAGTGTTAGTTCACTTCCTCATCTCTAGGAACATTCTTCATAGTCTCCTCTTGCACACTCTCCCTTTCTTTTGGATTCTTTGAATAATCAACCAAGGGTGCATCAAGAGTTTTCATTGATTGGCTGTGAGCAACTTGTGTTGATGATTCTGTTGACAAGGCTTGTTGTTGAACAAGTTGTTCAACTTCCATCCCTTTTTCTCTTGCTCTGCCAACTTCATCATGCTGGAAAAATTCCCATCTGCCATGGCAACAAACATCTTCTCCATCATTTCCATGGGACTTGTGTACTTTGCAAAGGAATAACATAAGCATGATTATTTTTATCCTCTTCTATTTTGTTTGGACCATGAACATCCATTTCCTTTTCCTTTCTCTGAACTCCTTATTAGTTTTGAGGTTCCTTATCACATCATTAGATGCATGAAAATGATGGTAGATACGAGATCTACCCCTATCTACCCTCATTTTACTGATATACCCTTTAGGATCACACCTCATGGCAATGTCTACTTTCATTCCATAAATAGCCTTGATCAATAGCTATGCAGGCTAGGATCAATAGCCTTGAGAGAAATAGGCGAAGAGAACAAGGAGAACAAGAAGACAATGATGAAGAAGAAGAGCATGTGTGGGTAACTCAAAGACAACCAGCAGATGAGATAGAAGACCCTGAGGAAAGGAAGTTCATAAGATTGTTGAAAGCAGCACAAGGTCATGGAGGAAAGAGTCACATAGAGTTGCCTATCTATTAGGGGAAGATGGATAGTGAAGAGGTGTTAGGATGGCTTGATGCCTTAGAAAACTATTTTTTGTTTGAAAAGATGGAAGAAGAGAGGAAGGTTAAGTTTTCTAAGACAAAGTTGAGAGGGATAACACTGACATGGTGGACTAGTTTTCAGAATCATAGGATGGATAGAGGGTTGGCAAAAGTTTGTATATGGGAAAGGATGAAGAGTTTGGTCAAGGAACAATTTTTACCATCGGATATTTGATCCATTTCATGAAAGAATGCTGTTGTGACTTGTGAAATGGATCAATCCTTACATGTATAATACATATCTAACAAAATATTGTGCAGGAAGGAGGAATGATAGGGTGTACACTGAGATTTCACATTGAAAACTGCATGAAAATGATGCCTAAAGTGTAGCAGCAGGAGATCTACCTTAATGAGGGGCATGCTTTTGAGTTGAAGGTGTGGAAGTCAATTTTTCAAGAGGCCCTAGTTTTTGGAGCAATTTCGTGAGGGTTTTGTGTTTGAGCATGTTGAGGGTGTCATAGGAGATTAAAACTTGGAAAATACTTGGTTTGGGAAAAAATTAAGATACTATAAAAATTTTCATGGTCAAGTGACAATTTTTGAATAGGGTTGCTTTGGAAAAGGGGGCTATTCAGGCCTAGTTTTGGTGGGACAACAAATTTTTGAAAGGTAAGACAGTCTAAATAAAATCCACCCACAAGCCTATACCAGGCTCAAACTACTGAATTTAGGCAACTATGATATGCCTCGACAAGACCCCAAAGTCTCACCTTTTGACAGTGGATGGAAGAACAACCATGGACCAATGTATCACTGTCCCCAAAAGACTTAATTTGCTGATCACACTAGGATTTTGATTACCTAGGCTCACCCCTTCACCCCAAAGCCCTAATTCAGATTCGTACAGACTAATTACAACCATTTCCATCACTCCTAAGTGCCTCTTTAAGAAAAATCCACACAAAACAAGCAAAACTCACTACATGTTTGGGGTTCTTTAGAAGCAAAGAAGCTGGGACAGTAGGCATGTGTTCCAAAACAAGTGTATCTAAAATTGATATATATTTTTAATGCCAAAAATGGGTACCCTAAAATGTATTTATCCTATAAAGATTCATTTTGGTTTGCATGTTACACTTGATTTAGTGTTTTAGCACTTACAAGCAAATTTGGTCATCTAGTGCAAGCAATTTTTGTTCTACAACTTGTGCAACCAAATGGACTATTCCAATGCATTCAAATAGGTATATTTATACTAGGCATGGTCCTATTTTCACACCCAAACATGCGGAATCACTCTGAGCTACGTTCAACCAGATCGATCCCTTAAGGGTCCAAAGGGTAAAATGGCTGCAAACTTCAGCATAAGGTTACTCAGACACCGTGATGCTTAGAAACTTATCGTCTAATCCTATGGGATCAAATTGGGTCCCTATACAATAACCTCTCTCAGTTTTTGTTATCTCGAAGTGGTTTTTCCGTGGTATCTAGTTTTCAGTTGATGGAAAAAGTGTCAGATGGAAGCAGTGGAAAGTTCCAAGGTGGTGCAATTTTCATTCTGCAACTCGTGTGACCAAATGGACTATTCCAATGCATTCAAATAGGCATTTTTATGCTAGGAATGGTCCTCTTTCACACCCAAACACGCAGAATCACTCTGAGCTACGTTCAACCAGATCGATCCCTTTAGGGTCGAAAGGGAAAAATGGCTGCAAACTTCAGCACGAGGTTACTCAGACATTGTGACACTTAGAAACTTCTCGTCTGATCCTATGGGATCATGTTGGCCCCCTATACAATAACCTCTCTCAGTTTTCATTATCTCAGAGTGGTTTACCCGTGGTGTCCATTTTTCAGTTGATGGAAAAAGTGTCAAATGGAAGCAGTGGAAAGTTGCAAGGTGGTGCAATTTTTGTTCTACAACTCATGTGACCAAATGGACTATTCCAATGCATTAAAATAGGCATTTTTATGCTAGGAATGGTCCTTTTTTGCACCCAAACACGTGGAATCGCTCCGAGCTATGTTCAACCAAATCGATCCCTTGAGGGTCCAAAGGGAAAAATGGCTGCAAAATTCATCATGAGGTTACTTGGACACCGTGATGCTTAGAAACTTCTTGTATAATTCTATGGGATCATGTTGGGCTCCTCTACAATAACCTCTCTCAGTTTTGGTTATCTTACAGTGGTTTTCCCATGGTGTTCAGTTTTCAGTTGATAAAAAAAGTATCAAATGGAAGCAATGGAAAGTTGCAAGGTGGTGCAATTTTTGTTCTACAACTTGTGTAACCAAATGGACTGTTACAACATGTTCAAATAGGCATTTTTACCCTAGGCATGGTCCTCTTTCGCACCCAAACATGTGGAATAGCTCTGAGCTACGTTCAACCAGATCGATCCCTTAAGGGTCCAAAGGGAAAAATGGGTGCAAACTTCAACATGAGGTTACTCGGACACCGTGATGCTTAGAAACTTCTTGTCTAATCCTATGAGATTGCGTTGGGCCCCTCTACAATAACCTCTCTCAGTTTTTATTATCTCTAAGTGGTTTTCCCGTGGTGTTCAGTTTACAGTTGATGGAAAAAGTGTCAGATGGAAGCAGTGGAAAGTTGCAAGGTGGTGAAATTTTTGTTCTGCAACTTGTGTGACCAAATGGACTATTCCAACATGTTCAAATAGACATTTTTACGCTAGGAATGGTCCTCTTTCACACCCAAACATGCGGAATTGCTCTGAGCTACGTTCAACTAGATTGATCCCTTAAGGGTTTGAGTGTAGTATGTTGAAATAGGCCATTCCTCCTATTGTTCGGGCTGTGTCTCAGTGATATGGGCCTGATGTAACTTGAATTGTGGTAGTTTGAATGGGTGTGTTGAGTGGTTTGGTAATCTTTGTATTGCATCAGCTTGTTGCTTACTATTATGCTTTGATAGATTTTTTCTAAGCATCCATAGCTTGTTCGAAAGCACCTGTTTTAGGCTTTTAGCCATAGCAGCAAGGCAATGAACTGTTTGATAAAATAATTTGATAGACATGTATGAAAAATGTGTTAGGATAGACAAGGTAGTGAACTCTTTGAAAAAATGCCTCAAAGAAATGTGGTTTCATGGTGATGGAATGGCCCATGACAAGCAAATTGCTATGGATTGTCATGGCATTCCATCACCATTGAGACCACATTTCTTTGAGGATTTTTTTCAAATAGTTTGCTACCTTTTCTATGCTATTGCTTATTAGTATGCTTTGATAGATTTTTTCCAAGCATCCATGTAGCTTTTTTGGAAGCACCTATTTTAGGCTTTCAACCATAGCAATAAGGAAGTGAACTATTTGATATTCCACCACCATGAGACCACATTTCTTTGACGCATTTTTTTCAAACAGTTCATTCCCTTGTCTATGCTATTGCTTACTATTATGCTTTGATAGATTTTTTCTAAGCATCCATAGCTTGTTCAAAAGCACCTATTTTAGGCTTGTAGCCATAGCAGCAAGGCAATGGACTATTTGATAAAATTCTTTGATAGACATGTATGAAAAATGTGTTAGCATAGACAAGGCAATAAAATCTTTGAAAAAATGCCTCAAAGAAATGAGGTCTCATGGTGATGGAACGCCATGAAAATCAAATATTTTTGATTGTCATGGCATTCCATCAGTCATGAGACCTCATTTCTTTTGCCCAAAGAGTTCTCCTTCTATGATATTTCTTCTATTATGCTTTTGATAGATTTTTCCAAACATGCATAGCTTGTTCGAGCACTTTTAGGCTTTCAACCATAGCAACAAGGCAACACTTGAACTATTTGACAAAATGCTTTGGTAGACATGTATCAAAAATGTGGTAGTATAGACAAGGCGTGAATTGTTTGAAAAAATTCCTCAAAGAAATGTGGTCTCATAGAATGCCATGACAAGCAAATGCAATTGTAGCTGCTCCTATTTATTAGTTATGTAAAATGTGAAGTAATTGCATAACTGCTTAGGTTGACTTTGTAAAACTATATTGTAATGAAATTTTGTCATCTATCGGCATCTAGTTATTAGTTATGCAATGTGAAGCAATAATTTGAGTTTGAAAGATGTGCAATGCAATGTAATCAACATTATGAATATAAACTAAAAATTATAAATTAAAGTTCAAAACAAAAAATGTCAAGTGTTTACAATCAACCATTATTGATCATTGATCAATCTGAAAAGTGTGAACATTTTTCTGTGTGGAAGGCAAACAAGAAAACAGTGGTTCAAAAATGAGGAATTTGTCTTACGCACCAAATGAGAAATATTCACAATATGTGCTAGGAAGGAATAAGTCCATAAGATCAGTATGCAAGAACCGAAATTGAAAAATTGGCTTACGTTTGACTTCCAAACACAAATTTTCACACTTTTCGATGTTCCAACGTAAGTCAAAAAGTATATGTGCGTAAGTTGTAAAGTATACACTTGAATACATGTAACTCATATCTATTGAACCATGAATTTATAATGCAAATATGGACACCATCGATAAAAATCATTTGTATTAATCAAATAGCCATGTACGCATGTACATCAATATATGTCAATATAAGTATATAATATAGTTACAAAAAAGCCATATAGGCTTACGAGAATGCCATATAGGTATACAATGTCAAATATATCGAATACAAAATATGTACAAAATTTCCATGTAGGCATACAACAAAGGGCTCTACATTCAAAATTCATTTCTCTCCATGCTCTGGTTCAAATACAATTTTCTTTCCCTTTCCTGGGTGAACCGATGGCAATAAATCTGTCACCCGTTTCTATTGAGGAGTGCTCCTGCTGCTCCTCCTAGGGTTTAGCTCCTGGTCAAGTTTCAACTGTTACAATAAGAAGTAAAGACATTAATATATAGAAATTACATTATAAAAATTAATATATTTAACAAAAATTAATCACTTACAACCATCTGACAATCACTCTCCTCAATGGAAATAATTGCACGCTGATGCTTAGGCGTGCTCGAGCCCTGTATAAACCATCCGAATAGGAATTAAACTACAAATCAATAATGGTTTGGTTTTTCACTAGAACTAGTTCATCTATAACAACGAATGTAAATTGAAATTTAGTAATTTGCCTCATACCTCATCTATCAAAGCCATCGAGGATTGTATTGCAGTAGAAACATCGATATCCATTGCCCTTGTTACGTTTGGCGGTGTTTCTCTCACCAACATCTGAAAAATAAAACAACAAATTATTCAATCACAAAATAGTTATCGAATTTGAAGTAATGCTTTGAGTTTGAATGATGTGTAATGCAACGTAACCAACAATATTATTATCAATTTTTTAAATAGAAATAACCTGGGACAATCACATTGAAAAACAAAAGACCCTTTAGGACAAATTTTAAGTGAAAAAGCGTCAAAACACAATGTAAAATATGACAACCAATATGAGAAGAAGAGATGATCTAGTCAAAAGGAGATTTGATAGTAGCCAACTGAGTTAAGTATGAAAAATCCAAGTATCACTATTGCAAGGAATGGAGTAAGAGCTAAATAAAGATACAACGACAATAAAAAATGATGGAGCTAACTTGTGAAGGGCCTATTCTTCAAAACCCTTATTAAACGCTTATCATAGTTTAAGATATGCAATAAATGTTTGACAATGGAATTAACCTTTTGAGGATGACAGTGATTAAATTGAGGTCTCCTTTTACCATGAAAAGATTGAATATTCTTTCTTTGGCCTATCATTATGATTTTTAAGTTTCCTCACTTGAGTTATATATAATAGTCAAGTGTTTATACCAAAGATGATAGAGAAAATAATCATGAAAAGGAGAATATGATGGTGATCAATGACAAGGTAGTGGCACATTTGACAGTCAAAAGAGTAGAGGAATGCATAGTGAACATCATGGTACAACTTATGATATAAATTAAGCCACATGGTTGATGTGCTTTGAATCCTTGCATCTAAAGGAAATTTTCTTAACATAAATACTGCTAGGGAATTTCAATATTGCCATTGTAGTTGGCATTAAAGATGGTACCTACAACATTGAAAATTATCCTTATATAATAATTCCCTCCATCTTGTTGATTGGCTTGTAACACTCTTGATGGTGGCTGTATGAAATCTAATTATGATTCCTCTTCTACATTAGAGGGTTCATATCCTTGATCTGACTCTTTGAATTATCAGAATCAAAATCACCAGCTTCCATATTAAAAATTCCCAACCAACATCTTCAATAAATTTATCTAGATCATCAATAATAGTCTTACAAATTGGTTGCCAGTTCAAGTTCATTCTACTTTCATAATACTTTATATCCATGGAGTTCATCCATTCCTTGATGCCATCAAGTGAAGATTGAGGAATGGCATACATATGGAGTACATCTCGCTTGAATTATTTGAAAACAATAGCCATATCAAATCCCTTTTTCCCAAGTCCTACTCTCTCAAGGTTAACAATCTCAATATCACTAATAGTGATTACTAAGAAAGGTAATTCCACCAACTCTACCAAAAAAATTACCATAGGAACAATAAAAGAAGAGGATTTGAAAGGAACTCCACGAAAACCAAGCTCTCTAAATGGTATATAAAACTCTAGTTCAAAATATTTTAGATGAGGTTGCTCCCATAGCTCTCTTATTCACTTGAAAAATCCTTGAAACTATGTATTGATTTTATTTTTCCTGTTCCTCTCTTGTTGTTATTCCTTAATTTCATTGGTGCAAGAGCACCTAGGAAGCAATAGAGAGCACACTAGGCAAAATGTGGAAGTATAGAATGAGTTTATGACTTAGATGTATGCCTTCAGGATTTTTCGTGGTTGGAATGATGTTTTCTAATAAGGTCATGTTGACCATGGGTGAGAAACAAAAAGGTTCTATTCCAAAGTTTAGGAATGGAGGTTTTTGCAATTATTGACAATTTTTGCAAAAACATGCTCCTTTTGTGTTTGAGCAGCCAAGAAGGGCCCATTAGAAAAATAACTATTGGGAAAGAATATTTAAAGGTTTCCTCGACCTTTGTGCAAGGTTGAAATTACGTTTGTATGGATTGTTTTGTTGGAAATTGAAGGAAAACAATTTTTTGAGTGAAAACTTCTTTTTTTTAGTCTGAAAGAAGGCTCTAATGGATTAAATCTGGTTGTGTGTTGTGTGTACGATGTAGAATAAATCTAGTACAATTTTTTTGTAGCCTTTAGATAGTTCTTTCAATTGTTTTCTTGTCTCTTTGTAAATATTTTGGTTTCTTTGTGCTTGCTGGCCTAAAACAGGCAGTGTTGAGTAAATGGGGTGCTAGAGCACTTTTCCGCCATACAAACTATATGACCTTTTGGAAATAGTGCCTAGACACCATGCTTGTACATATTTTGGTTGGAAAGTTTTGTTTGAGTGTAGGAGTTGCTAGCAAAGTGATGCTCTAGGCGAGCCAGTGCAGGTCCGGCTAGGAAAAACTTGTTGTGCAGGTCACAAATCTTGCAGGGGTGTTGAGCCATTGAGGATTTCCTTCTTGGAGGAGGTAGGGTGGTGTGTTATCTTGTTACTACATGAAGGAGTAGTCTCCATCTATCCATTTGGTGTGTAAACAAATTGGAAGTTTTCTAACTGTCAAGGGAATGCTTAAAACCCTAGTTTTTGCTCCATTTAATGTTTGAGCTTTGTACGGACAATGGAAGGATGAGACCTCAAGAATCTTTGAGTGTTGTCCATGTGAACCAAGAACCTTGGAAAAAGAGTGGGAAGTCCTTTTGAGATTTGTGAGTTCTAACCTGTTTTGTAGGGGAAGGAGACCTAATAGGGGCTCAAGGGCTACTAGCCTTTCAAACCCTAGCTAAAGGATTGGTGAGAGCGATGGGAAGTTGAAGTCTTGGAGGTTGTTCAAACACCTTTGGAGGAATTTTTGAAGCCTTTTAAGAATTATCACTACCCCTACAAGAGTTGATGGAGTGTTGAGGAAGATTGGTCTTTAGTATAGTGTAAAGGCTAAGGAAGAGTTGTGGCAATGAACCAAGGTGGACTTGGTGGTTGGAGTTTGTGGTAGAAGAGAGGTTGGTCAAATAAACTAGGGGCACCTAGTCATGAGTAGGGACCTATAGGTTAGATTGGTGAAGCAAAGCACCAAGGAGGTCTTACAAGGAAAGGCCTAGAGCATGAATCAATGATTGATTCCTCCAACCCCTCTCCCTATCAGATTGGTATCAGAGCAAGCAAAATATTTGGGATTGATCTTGTATGTCAAAGACAGAGTCTAGTGGTTCTAGCATCATGGTGATGAATGTTGAGTTGGCCAAGAGGGTTGAAGAAATAGAGGAAGACAATAGGGTATTGAGAGAGAAGTTAGACCAACTTGAGCAAGCACTGAATGTTATGCCGTTTGATGGAAGAATAGCAAAAGAAGAAGAGGTTGCAGAGGAGGATAGAATCCATGAACCTAACCCTATATTGAAGGAGGATCCCTTCTCAAAAGAATTGAAGGATTTGAGTGGAAAAGCACTTGAAGGAGTACCATTGTTTAGTGGAAAGATGGAGGATTATTTAGTTATGGATTGGATAGAGGGAATGGAAAACCATTTTGAGTGTGATGGAGTCACTGAAGAATAGAAGGTAAAGGTGGCTAAATCAAGACTAAGAGGTTTTGCCTTAACTTGGTGGAAATTCATTTAGACAGAGAGGGAGAAGGAAGGAAAGCAACCTATCTCTACTTGGAAGGGAATGGTTTCCAAGGTGAAAGAAGCATACCTACCTAAAGACTATGAAATTCAGTTGCATAAGAGGAGATAGAGTTTGAGGAAAAGAGATCAGGATGTGAGTTCTTATACTGAGGAGTTTCAAAGACTTTGCATGAGGTCCAATGTCACAAAGGATGAAAGTATCAAGGTGGCAAGGTATCTCAATGGTTTGAAGTGGAACATTCAAGAGGAGATGGTTCTCTTAAGCCCCAAAATAGTGCACCAATGTTAAGAATTGGCATTAAAGATTGAAGAGAGGAGTAAGAGGAAGCAAGATTAGACTTCTAAGGGAAGAGGCAAAGGCAGAGATCAAAGAGATCAAAGAGGACAGTGTGGTGGCTACCAAGGTAGAGGAAATGACCAAAGAAACCAAGGAGAGTCAAAACTCACAGAGCATGGAGGTGAAACATCTACAAGAGGTGGATATAACAGGGGTAGAGGACCTCAAGGAGGTTCAAATAGAGCAAGAGGAGCAGGCAGGAGAAATTCTTATTTTTTGAACATGAAGTGTTACCATTGTAATCAAATAGGTCATCCTACTTATAGGTGCCCAGAGAAAGCATCGTCATCAAGCAATGAAAAGAGAGTGGCTTATGCAAAAGAGGACACCATGAGTCCTAAGGCATTATAGGTCAGTCATATTGAATCTAAGGTAGGAGAGAATCTGATGTTCAACAGGGTTTTGATCAGACAACTGGTTAAAGAGGAACCAAAACAGAGGAGGGCTCTATTTAGTGTAAGGTGCAAGATACTTGGAAAATTGTGCAAGGTCATAGTAGATTCAGGTTCAACAGACAATATCATATCAGAGGAGGTAGTAATGAAACTAAAATTAGAGAAGTCACCTCATATTAACCCCTACAAGGTCACTTGGCTAAACAAAGGGCAGAGTGTTTTAGTAAATGAGCAGGTAACAGTGGAGTTTTCCATTGGAGGATACAAAGATAAGCTGATTTGTGATGTATTACCCATGGATGCATGCCATCTTCTACTAGGTAGACCATGGAAATATGATAGAGGTGCCATATATGATGGGAGAGAGAATACAATCTCATTCAAGAAGGATGGGAAGACTTTTAAGTTACAGTCACTTTCAGAAGAAGAAGAGGGACAGTCAAAGGCACCAAACATCATGTTGAGTAGTGGGAAGGAGTTCCTTAACAATCTACATCAAGGAGGTGAAGGATATGTGGTTTTAATGTAGTCAAAAGATGAAGAGACTAAAAAGATAGTCATACTAGAATCAGTCCAAAAGGTGCTAGAAAAGTATAAGGATATTGTCAGTGATGGTACACCTGCAACTTTGCCTCCAAAGAGAGCTATAAGTCATCAAATTGACTTCATACTTGGAGCTTCATTACCTAACAAAGTAGCATACAAGCTTACACCAGATCAAAATCTTGAGGTAGCTAGGCAAGTGAAGGAGTTATTGGATCAAGGCTTGATTCAAAAGAGTATTAGCCCTTGTGCAGTACCAGTGGTCTTAGCAACCAAGAAAGGAGGTAAGTGGAGGCTTTGCATTGACTCTAGAGCAATAAATAGGATCACAATTAGGTATAGGTTCCCTATTCCTAGAATTGAGGACTTATTGGATTGTCTTGGAGGTGCACAATACTTCACCAAGTTGGATCTCAAGAGTGGGTATCATCAGATCAGAATTAAGGATGGTGATGAGTGGAAGACAACTTTTAAGACAAATGATGGGTTATATGAGTGGAGAGTGATGCCATTTGGTCTCTCCAATGCCCCTAGCACATTCATGAGGTTCATGAATAAAGTTCTTAAGGACTTTATAGGGATATTTGTGGTAGTGTACCTTGATGACATCCTCATATATAGCAAGATAGCAAAAGAGCATTTGAAATATGTGGAGCAAGTTCTTAGAAGGTTGCAAGAAGAGAAGTTGGCAATCAATCTAGAGAAGTGTGAATTATTTAAGCAAGAGCTAGTCTATTTGGGTTTTGTAGTGTCCAAAGGATCATTGAAGATGGATCCAAGCAAGGTGGAAGCCATCTTAAACTGGCCTACACCAACCACAAGGACCGAGGTAAGAAGTTTCCATGGATTGGCTCAATTTTATAAGAAATTCATAAGGAATTTTAGTGGTATATGTGCACCAGTCTTAGATACAATCAAGGGTGGTTTAAGAACTAAGTTTGTGTGGACTCAAGAAGTTGAGAAAGGGTTTGAAAAACTGAAACAAGAGGTGGCAACTCAACCAATTCTCTTATTACCTAGATTTGACAAGTTGTTCACTGTGGAATGTGATGCAAGTGGAGTGGCAGTAGGAGGAGTGCTTAGTCAAGAGGGCAGGCCTATAGCCTTCTTTAGTGAGAAGCTCAATGAAGCAAAGAATAAGTATTCAACCTATGACTTAGAACTTTATGCTTTGGTTTAGTCACTTAGGAAATGGAGGCATTATCTTCTACCCAAGGAGTTTGTAGTCTTTACTGACAATTAGGCACTTAGTTTTATCAACACTCAAGAGAAGTTGAGTAATAGGCATTTGAAATGGATGGAATACATCCAAGCTTTTACCTTCACCATCAAGCACAAGAAGGGATATCTAAACAAAGTGGCAGATGCATTGAGCAGGAGATTGTTGACAGTCCAAGAGATACAGATCAAGAGCATTGGCATAGAGAGTTTCAAGGATCTATATCGAGATGATGAAGACTTTTTAGAGGCCTATAAGGTATGTTCTAACTTTGAGAACCATTTCCATAGCCAATACTCTGAATATACTTTGCAAAATGGGTTATTGTTTAAGGGAAATTAGTTATGTTTCCCAAGAGGTTCAATGAGGGAAAATCTGATTAGAAAACATAATTCTAACCACAAAAATGCATGAAGGCATACATATAAGTCATAAACTCATTCTATACTTCCACATTTTGCCTAGTGTGCTCTCTATGGGGTTGGAGGAATTGATCACTAATTCCTGCTCTAAGCCTTTCCTTGTAAGACCTCCTTGGTGCTTTGCTTCACCAATCTAACCTATAGGTCCCTACTCATGACTAGGTGCCCCTGGTTTGTCTGACCAACCCCAATAAAACTGGACATCCTTAGTCTTCATGGTTCCCATGCCGTGATATGGTTATGCAAATGAAAATGAAGAAAAGTAATCATCTCCTTATCCATTGGCTGGAAGAATGCATGCTTAATGTTTTGATACATGATATCAGCTCTCTCTTCTACTCTCATGGTTGAATATCAAAATGCATGGTGGGCCTCGAGTTCTAGTCATCTTTCTTCCTCTTCCAGAAATGTTGTCCCGATCCACATGTCTACCCCTAATTGGCTTTGTTTTGAAAGTTGAAGTCAGCAGTAGCTCTCTCTACCTTTCCAAACTCTTTCATTGCTATAGATCATCTTTGGGATTTAGTCATTTGTACCACATGGTTGGTGTGCTTTGAATCCTTGCATCTAAGGGGTTTAAAACCTTAGGGGCCTTAGATGAGAAAAAGAAGTAATGTTTTTCTTTTCTTTTTATGTGAGGACGTAGTAGTGAGATAAAAGAGGACTGTATAGAAAAATGAAAAAAGAAGACATAAAAATTCATGGACAATACTATATCACCTACATGCTAGCTAACAAGGACATGAATGTAGTAGATTTAGGTATGATAGGGGTATTGCAAGGTATATTTGAGGAATATATAAGAATGAAGAAGAATTCAATGGATCAAATTAGTGTCAAATGATTTCCTAAAAGATCTCCCACACCCTATTAGGGAATTTAATCATTTCTAAGAATTTTCCATGTCCTATGGGAAATTTTGAGGAGGCTCCAATAGTTTAGAATTTAATGAGTACTTATAACTTATTTCCATGCAATCATGATTAGTTAGAGAACATATAGGGAAACTTGATGAGCTATGCAACAAATGAAGAGAATATAGGGTATTTTGACCTAGTCTTAATCATCTCCAAGCATCTAGGAGATATTGAAGGAGTCTTGGCTAATAGATAGGGTCGAGGATAGAAGTTTTATTTTTGGTTACATTGACATCATGTAGGACATCCATAGTCTTATTCTTGGTTACGTTGACATCACAAAAACTTATATAGGATGGAGTAGAATGTAGCTCTACTTTTGTTAGTTCCATGTTAAATTTTTATTATATATAGCTTGCTAGTGTAGGAATTCTAAGACAAACAATCATGGTAGGACCATTCTTAAAAGATTTCAAATAATAACCTAGTGAACCCATATACTCTTATGACTATATATACACAAAGCTAGATTAAACTTATAATTCATTAACTTTAAGTTCTCTTTATTCTATATTACCTCAGTGAAAGTTTGAGAAAATCTATTCACACTCGGAGGTGTTTCCTTGAAACCTCCAACAACACCCTGTTCAACATCCAAAATCACATATTAAAATACCATTCGTAAAACAATGCTATTAACACTTGTAATAAATTTATAATTGTTTACTAACTTTACATACCCCACTGATAGGTGTACTGCAAAAATAAGTAGATTGACTGGTGTACCTAGGGTCAACACTGTGACCCTGCTATTTTATTAAAATAATAAAAATAAATTAGTTAATCTTGCATTTCACAATCAAAATTTAATAAACTAAATTCAATGAACATGTTGAATTTTACCTGACTGTCAATACCATATGCATCATGCAGAATGTCAGCCACCCTCTCCATCCATATAGATGCATACAGATTAGGCTACGTAGAAGCATAGGGATCCAACATAGCACCCTCCTGAGGGCTGGTAGGGTCATACAAACAAGTGGCTCTGCAAGATCGACACACATGGCCTCGAAGGCCACCACTTGAAGACTCCCCTGGATTGCACTGTATAATGGGGATAGTGTGGTGGATGACACTCTGAGTCAAGGATGTGATTGCCTGCAAAGTCTCTACATCAGCACTCTCCTTTGCAACTGTAGGCATCACAATCTTCTCACGAGGCGGCCTAGCAAGAGGTCATCTCCCCTGTCATGTAGGATCTAGCTGTGCACCAGGCCTATCCTGTGCTAACCCCCCACCTCTCCCCTGAAACTCCCTCATATCAAAATAATTCAGGATTTAGTTCAATACAAACTCACAGTATAATTTCCTAAGAAAATATTGGGGTACTTCACAGTTAATTGCATGGTGGGTAATCAAAGACCATATACCATCTATCATAAAAATGGTTCCTAATCTCTTGGTGGTGGCACCAATGAATAGGAAACCTCTTTGCATTGAGGGTGAGATTTTGATTTGTTTTAGGGTCAGTGAATAGAGAGCACAAATCACCTTTAGTAATCTTTAAATCTTTTACTTGTTTATATGATAATTTTTCTGCATAATATGCCCTCGATGCTTGCCTCCTATTTTTCCATCTAGATATTTGTTGGGTAATTGCATCTACATTTTTTAACAAATCCTTCAATGAATCTACTACATGTATTCTTTTTGTGGTTGAAGAATTTTGATCATTCAACCTACTAATAAGATCCTCAACTTCTTTTCCATTGTTTTCAATTTCACTCCTTAAATTTTCTTGAGTCCTAGGAGGGTATTGAGAGAATGGTGGGGGAGGTTGATTTTGTTGTTGAGGCTGATTTTTTTGAGGCTAATTTGGTTGAGGATTTTCCTCCTCTTGTTGAAGATTTCCTACAAATTAAAAAAAACACTCATTTCTAAACTAAAACAAACAAAATCAATTTAAAACTAACAAATTCAAAACAAATACCAAACAATACTGACTTCTTGCATCTCTTCATCATCGTGGCACCATATTTGTGAAGAAATCCAATTGTTGTTGATGAATTTTGAAGAAATCACCTCTCCAAGAATGTGAGCACGTAAGACAGGGTTTTTGGCCACGGGTGGAGCTAAAACACAGAAAAAACCAAATGAGAAATGATCTTTGGATTGGACTTTTTTTTTTTGCTTTTAAAAAGCCATAACGAGAATGCATTATAATGCGAACACGTTATAACGTGAATGTGTTATAACGTGAACGTGTTAAGGCTTTTTTTTTCTTGTTTGGCCATAAAAGTGCGACCATCT
This sequence comes from Sequoia sempervirens, assembly GCA_007258455.2. Taxonomy (NCBI): domain Eukaryota; kingdom Viridiplantae; phylum Streptophyta; class Pinopsida; order Cupressales; family Cupressaceae; genus Sequoia; species Sequoia sempervirens. The sequence goes on from VDFB02179234.1 coordinate 62,833,691, forward strand.
TGGTGCACTTACCCATTATGCATTTTTATTAATTTTAAATAATTATGTATTTTTATTAATTACGTCGAGAGGCATATTTAGTTGCAAAGGGAAGAATGTTTCTCCATAAACATTAACCCTTTTAAAAAAAATGACATCCTTGTTGGCTATCACAGTGACAGTTACAATCACAATTAAAACGTCAAGAAAAATAAACTAAAAATTTTGATTGTCGTTCGCAATGGTAGAGGAATGTGTAACCACTAAAATTTTTGATAGTCCATGTTGGTAATGGAATCAATTCCTTATTGCACATTGCATAGGTTTTCAACTTTGGTGCTGCACAAATATTTAGAGATAAGCAATTTCTTTGTATTATTTAGTGTTGCAGTAGAGAGGCGACACTGATAATATTTCTCACACCAAAATATTGTGCTTTGAATGAGAAGTGAGATAGAGTCTTTTGAGGATGGGTATGCATGGAGAAAGAATGGCCAAAAGTCCATAAAAAAAACCCTATGCACAGTAGGTTAGAGATTCAGGTGTAAATGAAACTGTTGGGTATGTTGCACTAATTGTTATTTATAAAAATAGGAAGTCATTTAACCAGTAGTTCAATATTTACATCAATTGAATCTATCAAACTTCCAACCTCCATTGATGATGATATAAAATAGTTGTAATGTAAATAATGTTGTAGGGAGTCGTGCTACCTTGAAGCTCTACACCCCCAAAAAGTTAAAGATAAGATTGTTGCCTAAAAACTGGGTATCAATTACAAAGTGGAGAAAGGCAAAGAAGCACACAGGTAGGAGGTGTTGGCATGAGTCTCTACAATGATGTTGGAGAAGGTGATTGCTTTGTCATAGATTCTCATGTTATTCATGTAAAAAAAATGAAAGTAGTTGATGGATTGAAAGTTCTTGATTATATCAATTCTACAAAGTAGATTTCAAGTATAGTTTATTTTAATTTTGTAACACTTATTTTCTAGGTTTTCAAATACTCAAGGTCCTAAACATTCTTATATGCTCATGTAAGTTTCTTGTTGCTTATATTTCTCCAGTAAGAACCCTGTTCAATACAATGCTAGCTCTAGTGATGACAAGCTCCACCTCCTTAGGTTCAACTATTCTTATGCCAGACATACTCAAGGTCATAATCCAACCTTAAAATTTGATATTTTCCAATTTCTAACATTGTTCCTATATTAATTCAATCCTAAACTAACATATTTTGTATTTCCAACATGTTTCCATTATTGTTAATATTATAATAGAAAGTTTTTGTTTTGTATATTGGATGCAGCTTGATATTGCAGCTATAGGGTTGAACGCCCTTGCATCTTGGTCTAAAGTAGAATCCCAAAGTGGCCTTTCTTTTGATCATAGGAAGATTTATTTTAATGTAATGCTAGGAACTTCTATGTCATGCCCTCATGTAGCTGGTATTGCAATGTTTCTAAAGGCATTATATCTTCATTCAAGCCCAACAACCATAAGTTTAGCCATTATGACTTCAGGTATATGGTTGTGGAGAACTGCATATAACATGGCAGTGGTGGCAGCAATGGTGATGGTAGTGGAAACAACTATAAAAATCAAGTTGACCCTTTTTTTAATTTTTTATTTGGTTTCTTTTTAAAAAAATTGTAGTTGGTTTACTCTCATGCTCCTTAATAAGGTTTGTATCATTGATATATTCCATACCATGCTTCGTTTTTCCATAATGGTTAATAGATATCTGCAATTTTTATACTTCTAATGGTTCATCCCATGCTACATGATATATGCTAGGCCATGGTTCAATTCTCCATTATAGTTAAAAGGATTTATGGAATACAACATAAATTTAGGGTTCTTTCATTAATGAAAGTTGCATTCCAAATCTACAAGCAGTATTTTTGTTTCTCCATTTTGAATTCTGCAGTATACCCAAGTTAATGCATATTATATTCTGCAGCATTTCAAAATGGTCAAGGCATGGTTGTCTCTGTAGCATTTTAGCATAGTAAAATTGTATTTGCCTCTGCAACATTTCAATGTTAGTGGTTTGCTATTGATGCGTTTTGGTCTCCACAACATTTACCTAAATATTATATGCTACATGTCATTTTGGAATGAGTTTATTTATTAAGGGTGTCCAAAAACCTTGCAATGATTCTTCTTCACTTTTCACTTGTATTCTTCTTTGCTAATTTCCATCATTGTCATACATTTCCAATTGGTATTAATACTGGAATTTGAGTATTTCCATGCATTTTAAGTTGGTTTAGTATCTAGGCTTCATGTGCTTAAGACATGAATGTTTGAAAATATTCATATTGTTAAATATAGGATTAATACGTATATAGATGTGTTTATTTATTTTTAGATAAAATTTCTCTGCTTGTCAACATAGATATACGCATGTATTAAGTATATATGTACATGTATAAATATAAATATTAAATTGAAATTATTCAATCCATTGTTCAATATATATATGTACACACATCAATTACAATCCACTAACATATATATATCAATGATAAAATTATTATTTCAAATATTTCAAAAAGGTTTTCAATAGTATTCTTTTATTTTCATATTACTAAGGAGTTTCTCATTTAAGAGTAATTTGTTTCATTTCTTCCTAAATTAAGTTAGATGGTTAATATATTTAAGTAATCATTTAAATAAAAGAGCTTTAAAATTACTTTTATATTGTTCTTCTCATTTGCTTTACTATTATACTTTAATGTAGTATTTTATTGTACCATGATTTTCTTTCCACCAATATTGTTACCATTACATTCTCTCTTGTAAACTTAATTTGATAGTATCACAATTATTTAAATTGAAAACAATCCTATACAAGTCATTGTTATCTACAATAATTTCATCTCATTTACAAAAGCAAAGAGTTAGAAGCTTATCTTTGATAATTTTTAATAGTTAGATAGATAATATTTTTGTTGGATTGTATTATTCTATTCATGGGTGATTGTTACATGATTGATCAAGATGCATATATCTATCTTATCGGTGGGTGCGCACTTTGCAAACACTGATAATCATCTTTCAAAAGAAACTTGAGTTATATTGTTAGAAAGTGTAATGTTTTGTAATTTGAAATTTATATAAATTCTAGATGGAGATACAATACAATATTTTTTAAGGATATATATATATATATATATATATTTATTATATTATTTATAGGGTTTAAATATTTTGGAGGATTAATAAAATAACAAATAATATCAAGATTAAGTTGGAGGGATCCTTAGTGGAATAAATATTATGTAGTTCACACTTATTATTCATATTAGATTCAGATGGTTTAAATTGTTTAGGGTTGCAATAAAATAATAGATATGACCAAGATCGAGTCAAAAGGATTTCAAAATGAATACTCCTCAATCTAGAATTATGCATCATATCAAATTCATAAGGGTTTAAATTTAGTAGAGGTGGAATTAAATAGAATATAAGACAAAGATAATGAAAATGGAGATTTGGTGGAATGAATATTCCTTATTCTAGACTTATGCTACATAGATCAGATTACAAAAATGATTTTTTTTTTACTTAAAATGCTTACCTCCAAAAAAATTAAAATAAGATAGTTTTTATAGGCCTTCAATCTAGACGAATTTTTTTATGAATACAAGGAGTGTTTACAAATGAACATCTCATGAAAAAAAGGGACTTACATAAGATTAATGTTAATCAAAGAATTAATTTTTTGAACATAATGAGATACAAATGAATTTAAATTAGAAGTTATGTCTTTTTCTTTAATTTTGTTGTTTGTTTTATCTTCACTCAAGAATAAAATTATATAAATTATGGGTTAATTAAGAGTACAAGGAAACTTAAAGCTATTAAATATAATAAGAGAATATTAGTTTCAAGTAGGGTTAGGCTTATAATTACTTAGGGTTTAAATTATGAATACAATTAAGGTTATAATTAGGATTACAGTTAAAGATTAGGTTAAGGTTTAGGGTTATGCTTAGGGTAAGAGTTAGATATGGTTAGAGTTAATGTTAGAGTGGGTTAGAATTAGGGTTACAATTAGTGTTATGATTTAATTAGGGTTCATAGTAATTTTTTTTAGAAACCAAGATCATACATGCAAACTAGAAAAGCCTTCCACATAAGAGACAAAATAGAAAGAAGCAAGAGTTTTGCATGAAGATGTGCAAATTGATATATTCGGAATTAAGTAAATACAAGAGATGAATTGCGTTATGAAAGAAATGTATGCATAACCCTAAAGGAAACCCTAGTGTGCACACTTAATAATTAATTATTAATGTGTCTAAGTTTAGCTTAAGTAACTAAAGTGATAAATGACTTAATTAATTAACCAATATGATTAAATTAATTAATTGAAATAACTTATACTCTAACACCCCCCCTTAAGATGAACTTAGGAAGTAGCTAAAACACTAAAGTAAAAGATGAATGAAATCATGAATGGGTCATGACAACAAGGCCTATATTAGGTACCCATGTACAAATGCAATGAATGAGGTAGAGAAGAAAAATCCAGTGGGATAAAAAACCCCCTACAATGAGATGACACTATGGAGTAACACTGGAACCTGAATCCAACAAGCAAGGAAAGATACTTTTGTTTACAATAAACCATATGAAAGTCACTGAAGGACTCATGCAAAATCATAATAATGCAAAAGTAGACCCGATGCCATGGAACACTGTAAAACTGACAAACTGGAACAACTCTAGAATCTGTGAAGTAACACTAGATAATAAGATGATGCCCCCCATAAGAGGGAATTATATGATGAAAGAATCTAGAAGTTGTGTATCTCCATGTTGATGCCAAACTGTGACTAAACTGATCCATAAGAGCAAGTACCATGAAGATTCTAGAACATTAACAATAAATTTAGTGGCCTTCAAATTGATATGTGACCCAATGTGTATCAATAGCCATAGTCTCTCAATTTGAAGTGTGAACTGATGTGAATATGATATGTATCAAGCTAGAGCAAGATGTGGCTAAAAGAAACTAAGAAACCAGATAAAACCCATGTGAGTTGTCATAAATAATCAAGATGGGATCAAAGCTACACTCTAATCAAATTATTATGTAAGAAACCCCCCTAATGTAAATTTTATATCAATTCATTTATTACAATAACTCATGATTGTAAAATGAGAGAATACAAAATCATGCATAAAATAGAGAGAAAATACAAGCCTAGTGCATGAAAACAAAAATGAGTGCATGCAAAAACCAAGGTACACATTTTAATCCATGATAAAATTATACTTTAAATTTGTGCAGAAGATTGAACCAGATTTCCAACACCGTGAGAATGGCAAAAAAAGGATAATTGAGTTAAAAGATATACCATTTGAAGTGAAAACTGCTTCATTTGACTTTAGAGGACTGAAAAATAAAATTGGAGAAAAATATGGAAAAATTATTTTCACTATTGGATTGGTGTCAGAATTAGCTTTCCAACGGTATCTCATTTGCAAAAAAATGACACTGTATGCGAAAGTTATGGCATTTTTCATGAAAGTTGGTCCAAAAGGCCCAATTTGGCCTACAGGCAGCCTGAGGGGGCTAAAAATTTTTGGCCCCTAGTCCTATGTACGACCAGGGACTAGTAGGTAGAGGGCTAGGATGGAGCCCCCGGTCATCCATATGACTACAATAGGGGCTAGGTGGGCCGGTGGGGCCTGGCACATAGCGCTTGGTCCTCAATAAGACTGATTAGGAGTTGGGGAGGAGCCTGTGGGGTTTTGAAGCAGATTGGCGAAGGTTAGGTGGCTGCCGCTCCTAGTGGTTGTTGGGTGGCATAGCAGTGGCACCCTTCCTTTATGTGGGTAGTGCTTTAAAAAACGTATTTTTTTATTTTTATTTTTTGAAAAAAATGCCTCGAAGTGCATGCTGGGGAGGTTGTACGACCTCTCTAGCATTTTTTTTTTGCCTCAGAAACCAACTACTCTTAACATAGGGAAATTTTATATCAAAAGGGTTGGAAACATCCACCCAAATCTAATGGTGACCTTTGTTTGAGCCCAAAGTGCCCCAAAAAATCAGCTACCCCTAGATCTTGTGAAAAAATCACCGAGCTTGAAACCCTTGTAGATCTGGCAAACAGTGATGAAAGTCAATGAAATAAAAGCCAAACCTAACTTTTTCCAGCATTTTGAATCCAATGGAGATGCCCGATCTAATCCAAAATATTGCATAAAAGAACTCAAGGCATGAAACCCTTGAGGAACTTGAATGTGCTCTGTAATGATTTTCTCCAAAAATCTGAGAAGGGATTGTGTAGACATGCAAAATTGGCATAATGCATTCAATTAGGTTATATTCATCCATTTAGAAAAAAAATAAAGTTTATTTATCAATCTCCTAAAGTCATCAATTTAAATTAAATAAATCAACTTGATCCTAACATCACCCTTCTTGATTAAATAAATCAATCCTTTATTTAATTAAGTCTGAAATCATCCCTTTTTTTAATGAAATAAATCAAAATATTCAAGTCAAAGGGGTCAAAGCATCTAATCATCATTAAGTTAATCTAACCCTAATTAACTTAATCTAACCACCCATCACATCATCTATCTTTTCCCACTTGCACCAATAAATCATTTTAATTCATTTATAAATTCAGCATTTTCCATCAACATGGCATCTTTGAGGAATATTCCCTCAAGTTTGAATTCAAAATCAAGTGGACATGTACATCAAACAAAGAAATTAAAGTCTCTTACATGTCCCCTTGCACAAGTCAAACTCAACATTAACTCACAAATTCAAATTTGAAATCTACCTCTCTTTGGCACATTGACCAAAATGTGCTCATTCCTCATCCTATCACAAGTTGACAAGTGACCTCTTTTCATTGGCTTATCTTTAGTCCCACATCCTCCATGTTTGGAATTATTTTATCACTTTTGGACATAAATAGAGGTCTCCTCTATTGTTCAACTCCTCCAAAATTTCATCTACAATCTCATGCAAGGTTACTCTCTTCATTTGAGAGCTAATTTTTCCCATTTATCATCTTAGTATTTCATATCATTCTTCATAGCATTTTCAACATGGAGCTTAAGTAAGGATTGGGAAAGGGATTCTTTCCATAGAAGCACCAATCCACTATAAGATGTTGGTTTGATTTGTTAGAATGATGTTTTTTCTATGTTTTGCTTGCTTCTTTTTCATTATTCTTGCAATCAGATGAATCTTATAGGGAATCTTTTGTTTGCTTTGGTTTACTAACAATTGTAAAGGATTTTGTTTTTGAGCTAATGCATATTTAAGGCTCTACATTATGGATTTTTTTCCCCTTTTTGAAGCAATGTACTTGTTGCATTGGTTCAAAGAATAAAGTTTCCGCAATCAAAATTCAAAAAAATTCTGATCTTTCAGATGCCTCAGTGGAAAGAAGTACAGTGGTACATTACCCCCTCGAGAGATCAAGTGAAAAGATTTGATTTGATGGTCGATCTCATGATAAAGAGGTTCAAGATGGATGGTTATGGATGATGATGAAAATGAGATGGTTTTAAGATGCTTAGAATAACAAATCTATATTATATTATTTTAAACAACTTAAATGATGATATGATGTGATGATGGATGACATGAATGATGTGATATGCTATGATTATGCAATGGATGATTTATGAGATGCTTAGAATAATAGATCTATATTATGATGATGATATGATGTGAGATGCTATGTAGAATACTAATGGTTTGTGGATGCAAGATGGATGCACTGGTGATGATGATTAACTATTCATGCTGTGATGTTAGTGTGGAAAAGAAGACATTAGGTAATGACAAGAGGATCCAACAAGTCCATGATCTGACGAGACTTTATTAGAGATGATGATGATAGATGATGATGATGATGATGATAAATGATGATGATTTTCTTATTAAGGATTGGGGTTTTAAAAGGGATACTTACCTTATGTTTGATAACACACGTAGGTATGATGCATCAAGGTATAAAGAACTAGGATGGCGTTGTACCTAGTGCAATGGAATTTGAATCAACAAACAAATAGGAGTATTCTTGTTCACACTTGACATTCGAAAAACTTGCTAGGAAGTACCTAACAAAGCAAGTATTTGCCAATTTATTTTACAAGAACATCCAACAAGCACAATAGACAAAAGGATAATGATCTTTGCCCCATTCCTATCTCTCTAAATCCTTCATTTGGATATAATCAAGAGGTCCTTGGAATGAGCACAAGAAGATAAATACAAAGGAAAGATCAAGTACGCAAACAAGCCAATGTTCTTCATACCTTGAGCCAAAGGGATGTGTTTTGATAGGATAAGAATCCAAGTGATATCCAAAATGATGCCCATTGTCAGAATGATATATCCTAGGACTTGCATTGTATAGGATGATGATGGGTTGATAAGTTGATTGATAGGCTATTGATATAAGGTTGATTGACATGCTTGCGATTGATCAAGAGTTTGATTTTGTGTTTAAAATTTTGTTGCTTCGATTTTGATTTTATGATTGAAGTTTGCTTTTGCTGATCGCTGTGATTGTTTCTATTTGCATTGCTAAAGGATGAAGGTGATGATCAATTTATTATGGATGATTGATTATTTCAAGTGAAAGCGAAATGGGATGGATGAATTTTTTCAAATATTTGGATGTTTTTGGTGTTTTTGGAATGTTTTGAGGTTGTTTTTGGTATTTTCAAGATCTTACAAATGTTTTGATTTTTTATTTTTTGAATGTTTTTGGATTTTGTGTTTTTTGATTTTTTTTTGGATTTTGATGTTTTGGGGGCTGATCAAAGATCAGCCTTGCCTATGTTTAAGCTCAAAGACGATGTAGTTTGAATATCATGTTTTTGATGTTTTCTATTTTTGACTTGTTTTTTGATTTTGATATGTTTTGAATTTTTTTGGGTTTTCTGATTTTCTGATGTTTTTGGATTTTCGCATGATTTTGATGATTTGGATATGGAAATATGTGACAATATTAGTTCTCTATTTGGGATCTTTTTGAAGACCAAACCAAGGTTGATTGATCAAATCGATGGATTGATGATGATGTTAACATTGTTGAGGATACACCACAATGCGAGGATTGATTTATCAGGATTGATGGCGATAACATTGTTGAGGATGCATAACAATGCAAGGATTGATTGATCAGGATTGATGGCGATAACATTGTTGAGGATGCACAACAATGCAAGGATTGATTGATCAAGATTGATGATGATAACATTGTTGAGGATACACAACAATGCACGGATAGTGTTAACCAACAAAAGGATATCCCGAGATGATGATTTTTTTGATTGGATTTGATTGATGATGATTGATGAAGCTTGATTTGGAAAAAAGGTTGTTCGAATAATTTGATGTGATGTTGACGTGAAAATTAGATTCGACTGATATAGATTGCTTGGATCGATGTTCAATAAAAGATGAAGACTGATAAGGAACATCCTCTTGTCAAAATGTACCATGGGCTAGTGATTTGGATTTTGGATCACAACTGTTTTGACCAATTTGATTTCATGTTTTCCAATGTTTAGATTTCCACATAAGTTGGAGGATATAGATCAAGATTTATTCTCAAAGCAAGATGTAAATATCTTCCCCTAGTGTCTAGCAATGTATGGACTGCCATGGGTGGATTCTTGGATAGGTGTATGGATGGAGGGATATGGATTATCTTATGATAAGATAAGGTGTTCGGATAAAGAATGCTCATTTGGATAATGCTTCATGGCTTAGATAATGTTGCATAGGATAGGATTAATGAAAACGGCCCATGTCAAGATGTTTACCATAAGCATGTGAGAAGTGTGCACCAAACTTTGTCAAGATCAAGATAACTTGGATGATGGAAGTAGATGGATGAAAAATGGTTCATGGATGAATGGATTTATTATGGATAAGACTGATGGAATGTTGAATTTATTATGGATGGGATGAGATGCTTTCACCTAAAGTGGCACACGTAGATGCTCGATTCTACTCATGATGCCTATTTTCTAGGTTTTCATCATGGTTTTTCCCAAAGCGCCGTCCATGTCATTTTCACTAGAGGGAGATTTTTATCTTTACTATTTTAAATCCTTTTTTTATTTTTATTTTTTGGATTTTCATAATTTTTTCTTTTTTTGATTTTTTCGAAAGATTCATGTTGAACCACCTAGTGGTGTCGATGTAGATGCTTCTGTCATAATGTTCCATTAGTATCCTACTTGAATAAGATGGTTTGCTAAGATACGTGCACTTGAATGCAAATTTTGGGATTCTTGATCTACTTTATTGATACTAGGGTTAACTCTGTCTTTGTGCGCACATCTCAATAGAGTGCCTTCGAAATCCTTATGATGAAGGGTCGCTGCCAATACATGGTCAATGTAAGAACTGGATATCATGCATGGAGGTGTGGATGGATTGTTAGGGATAAGAGATGGATTGGTTGACAGTTTGGAACCTTTGACTCTCCAAACTTGGGAAGATGAGCAATGATGGGTGGATACGAAAGTGTGCATGGAATTAGGACCAACTACTTGATACACTTTGTACGTTGCTTGAAAAGCTTGCTTTTTCTTTTGTGGGCATCTTTGATGGATACTTTTCCCTTTTTTATTTTTCCCCATAGTTTCTTTGACTAATGGGGTTTGATAGGGATGATATTTCTTTGTATATTTTGGTATCCATGCATATTTGATTTGTCCATTCTGCTTCTCAGCTTCTTTTGCTTTGATAACTTTCTTTGTGCTTTGATTCAATTCTTTCTTTTGATGTTGGTCCCAATTCATGGATGGGGTGATGGGTGGATGAAGATTCATGCCATGGCTAGTTGTAGTATTGGCCTTAGTTTCATCATAAGGATTCTTCATGCTCCATATTTTGACATTTTCTTGAGATGAAGTTGCCCCAATATGGTCATAGTAGTACCTTCATGCTTTGATTCTGCCTATTCTGAGAGCTCTTGTTTAGAATGCATTCTCTGATAACTGACCACTGCAGATGATGTTATTTCAATTGGATGCTCCGCTAACTCTAGAATATCATTTTCTTTCATACCTATTTCCTTGAGTGGATAATGTTGGATATCTTTATTCATGATGTCCTTAGTCCGAATTCGGGATATATCTGATCTTGATGTTGATAACTTAGTTTCACTATAGGAGTTAATAATCTACTCTTTTTGTGTAACAAAATTTTGTTCTAGATGAAGATCATCTATGTGTCCATCATAGAAAGCATCTCATGGGTAGATGGAGGATTATGTGCCACATGGATATGATCATCTTGCATAGATAGGAGAGTGTCCATTAGACCGTTGTAGTATTTTGAAGATACAAATTCTTGATCTTGAATGATTTCAGAGTTGCTTTTGACATGCTTTGGATCAAGTTCTTGACATGGATTAGTTTCAAAGGATGGATTGCTTACAAAGGGTTCTTGGATGTCATCATTACGAATGGGAAGCAGCTCAAAATCCTCTTGATCTTTGAGTAGACTTAGATCAAGTGTTGAGTTGAGGATTATTTACACATCTGTAACCATGAGGTCAAAGGGGGTCAACATATCTTGGAAGGGACCATTGCTAGACCTTGGTGAAAGATTTTGATCATGTGCTTTGGCATAAATTCTTGAGATATGTACTCTAACTCATAAGGTGATGTAGAGACATTTTCAACATGATCATAGGTCGATGGATCATGCATTATGTCAATGGATCGTGCATTATGTCAATATGATCAAATACTTCTAATACTCCTTGAAATATATCACTAAAAAGTGGCTCTTGATGTATGGTGAGTTGATCATCAAATGGGGTGGAAACATCTTCAATGTGCTCATCGATGGAGAGATATTGATCATTGTTTTCAAAAATTGTGGAGGGATTTTCAATGTCCTCAACCATAGGGTCAAATGATGTTGACATTTCTTGAATTGAATCATTGTCGAGTATTGTTGGTGGATTTTGATCATGATTGAGAAGCGACTCTTGATATATGTTGATTTGATCATTGGATGAAGTAGACATATCTTCGATGTGTTCTTTGATGGATAGATCTTGATCCTTGTTCTTAACAATTGTCATTTTTTGTGTTTGTGCTTGTGTTGGTTGGGTAGTTTGAGAGGCTTGGGCAACTTGAGAGGCTTGTCTTGCTTGTTGTGTGGTTAGATATTGTTGGATGGCCTTTTGGTAGGCCTGGTGAGCTTTTAGCGCAATGTTATATTGTCTTGCTGCATTTGGTTTTGGTGGTAGTGGTGGTGGATTTGGAATTGTGTTGGATGTAGTGACAAGTGGTTGAGATATACTTGGAAAGATCATGGTAGTGGGGGGTTGAGATGTGATAGGTGTGATAGGGGTGGTTGGAGTGATCGAGGTGATATGAATGGTCAGAATGACTAAGGTGATAGGTCCTTGGGAGACCATTTTTTTTATTTTTTGGGATCAACACTGTTGCTTGATTGAATACCATCTATTGGCACGATGTCGATGTTATACTCAAAGGATTTGACGTGATGGATTGATTGGTGTTAGGTGGATTGATTTGGATGGAGTGATTGGTGCTAGGTAAATGGGGAAGCCCTAAACCAAGGAATGATGTTGATATGGGTAATGGTGGTGGAGATGTCTCATGACATAATGACTCAACTATTTTGGTAAGTGTAGCAATTTGATCTCGCCAAATTTGATCTTGATTTTGATCTTGAATTCCTTGATATGGTTGATTTGGTTTTTGTTCAAGTAGATTTGTGAAGCATACTTGTGGTGTTTGATTTTGGATAATGTTCTGATTTGGGATGACACTCAGATTTGGCATGATAGGTTTAAATTGAACATTGTTGTGATTGGGAATCATATTGCCTTAATTTAGGTAACTTTCATTTTGCATGGTGTTACCTTGACTTGGAGTCGTTAACATCTTGTTTGGATTTTGAACAATATTTGTATGATTTGCAACCATATTTATCCCAAAGTTTTCTGGATTCATGTTTCAAAAATTTGTACTTGGTACATTCTCATTTGGAATGTAAGGATTCAGTGGGATGACATCATTTATTTGAAGGCTCATGCATTGATTTTTTGGTTGGTGGATTTGTAAGTTTGGACTTGGATTTAAATATACCATTGGGAAAGGTGTCCCAAACTTTGATTTGGGCATACTCACATTTGATGTACTTTTTACATTTTTCGAAGGTAATGATCCCATGTATGGATTGTATAAGTGTGAGTTTTGATAATCAATTGGAATTGTAAGGCTTTGAAAGTTCAATTGATTTGCATTACTCATGATGTATGGATCAAGTTTGTACTCCATGTTCTTCTTATGTTTTGACCTTGTTGTAAAAGTGACGTCCAAGGTTCTTAGGACTAATGACGAGATGAAGAATGAAGGAGATGAATAATATGTGTGTTGAACATTTAGAGACTTTGTATCAATGCTAGACTTAGGGTTTGATTTTGATTGGTTTGATTGGATTTGGATAATGGACTTGTAAACCCTAAGATGTTAGATGTGATCTTAGGATGAACTTGTTCAAAGGATTGCTAATTTAAGTTAAATGCATGAGAAAGGATGCATTCCCATACACCTAACTAAACAATGTGATTTTGATTTTTGATGATTTACCCAAGTCTAGAATGATGTTTCCAAAACCCTAAAGTTGTTTGGTGGGATGGATTTTGATAGATGTTTGGATTTTGGATGAAGTGTTTGATTTTTATCCTAAATGAACCTAGGAAGGACTTGTTTACTAGGCCAAGATAGTGAAGAACATTCATTTCTCTAAAAGTAATTCAAAATCAAAAGACTAATGTTTGCATGAAAACCATACAACCAAAACATGCCAAGCATATATGTGGGGTCTAATTGATTTAATCTTTGCTTAATGGATTATTTTTACCACAAACACACTCTTGATTAGATTTTGAATCTAGATGTCTAATGTCTCAACTTTCCCCTTATCTCGCAAAGTGTATTATGCGGAAACCAAGGAAATTTGAGGCAAGAGTTACCTATTGTTGACCTTAGTAGGAGAAAATTGAGATGAAATCCAAATGCTTAGAAGCCTCTAAGGATGCGAATCCCAAAGGAAACCATTAACATGTGAATTTGTTCAAAGATATTTGCTTCTCCTAAAGGGTTTGAGATTTGATGCTCATGTTGAATGTTGGTTTTCCAATGTTTTTCAATCAAAGCACTGTGTTTTCAAATAGACTCACAATCAATATAACATCCTAGCTCAATTGGTGCATTTTTCTTGGTGGGCTTGCCTCATGCCCTTCGTAGTAGAAGAGATGATTTTACATGAAACGAAGGAAAATATATAAAGGTATGTTAAGAATGAGGTCTTAACCTCTATATTTCAACCAATATTAGACATGGCAAGTAACTTCTTGGAATCTAAGTTCCAATCCACCACTTTGATAAACTCGGTGAATGAGTTAATAGGCCACTACAAGCAAGGGTTTTATTTTGGAATTTTCATTCGTGGAGATTGACCCATACGGTGAGAGTCCCCTTTTGGATCCATCTTGTCAAAGCCAACCGCGTGATACTGGTGTTTACTCCAATACCCACATTTATATCCCAATTGGAAATACTCTTGGCTTTAGAGTGTTACTGGTTGAGTCATTCCCTTGGGTGAGTACTTTTTCCCCAAGGTAGGCCCTCTAGGATAAAGAAAAGCGAGTAAAGAAAAAATCCGTAACTCGATCAATCTTTGATGGCAACAAAGAGAGAGAATATACGTGATAATTCCCCCACTCACACTCGCACAAGATATTGTTCAATTTTAAACCCAAATCGAAGTGTGGAGGAAATATTTTATGCAACTTAATGTCATCAAAAGGAATTTTGATTCTCAAGATTTTTCGTGAAGCACGAGAGAAGTGCATATGCCTTTTTAGATGAAATTACTTTGCATAAGAGATTATGAAACACGAAAAACACATGTTCATTTTAAGCCTCAAAGCAATGATGAATTCGTTTTAAGCATCTAAAAATGATGTGTGAAGTTGCTTGTTCAATTTTAGCCAAATCCAAAAGCTAGTGAGTTTCTAGGGTTCAATTTTAATCCTTTGCAATGAAAATTAAAAGCTTTTGTAGTGTTCATTTTAAAGCCCAAAGAAAAGTGTTAGTTAGTCTAGAATAGAAAATTAAACCATGAGATGAAAGCTCCAAGCATTAAAAAATGCTTTGTGAATTTCAAGTTTCAATGCTAGATTTACCTTCACTCTGATCTTGCTTGTTTTTGCCTTATTCGAATGCTCGAATAGAGTCACCATTTCTTTCTTGATGCAAAACCCTGTGAATAATACAAAGTTATCATTAATAAGAAATATGATATTTCAAAAATAAATTAATGATAACTTTACAAAAAATTCTAAATCACCTATTGATATTACCCTTAATGTACTTTAGTCCTCAATAATCAAATAATAAGCATAAGAGGATCAAAAATATTAATTGGCCTACCACTTGGATTAATTCAAACATATCGTCTTGAATCTAACCATTTAAGCACATAAAACATGCAAAAAATGATAAGAAATCAGAGAAGATTAGTGCAAATAAAGTCAATTTATCATAAACGAAAGGAGCCAACTGATCACAAAGTCAATCAAAAGAGCATATTCTATGATAGCAGCCATGAGAAAGTAGTTGTCTAGTATTAAAAACCCAAATAAATAGCTACTCAGGTGGGTGAAGTTTAACTTTGCTTGAAGCTCATTTAACGACTCATCTTTTGCACCTTGAAAGGTTTGGAATAAACATACACAATCCATAGTTCTAGATTGATTTCAAACAAGCATTGAATGTGGCACTTAAGTAAGACACTTCTTTGGCCACTCCTTTCTCAGTGCTTCTCAATGGCTACGCTACAACTTGATGTGTATTTAGATCTATCTCTCTCAGATTCACAATGGTGCGTTATATTGCAACATAGAATTTATGTATAAAAGACTCCTCTACCCTTCAACTAATAACATGAAATGATAGACTCTCGACCTTGTATCATTTTTCCAACAAGTTAAGGTGCAAGATCATATTCTTTCATTAAGGCTTGGCTTTTGAAATAAGAAAAAATAGCTTGAGAATTTTGAATTTTCTAACCTTTTTATTAAGAAGAATAAGATTGAAACCCATAGAACTTCCTAATCAAAATAAAAAAATTCTAATCCATAGGTTGTGCGTAGTAAAAACCTCTGAGGCAACTGCAATGCTAACAACCTTCAATTCTCTTACAACTGAACCATAATTTGTCAAATCCAAAGTTCAAAATCCCTGAAGTAAAAGTATACAGCTTGCAAACACAAATATTCAGAATAACATCGTAACAGATGCTTCAGGATAATAATGCCGCCTGAAACCCTCAAAATGCACTTGTAACCCAAAATCCAAAAATTGTTAGAATTTTGAACCTCCAAGCACCCAAAAATAACAATAATGTTGCACCCCGAAGCTCTCCATAAAATTAAAACATCTTCAAACAATGAAGAAGGTTACTGATTTGTTTAGAAATATTCAATAAGCCTGTCCAAAGCTAAAACTACAAAAATGACTTACACATCCTAACATCCAAGATTACTGAAACCTTGAATTAGATCAGAGCTACAGGCTTGCCGAAATATTTCAATTCTGAGTGCCGTAAAATCAAAAGCCAAAACCGACTACCAAAAAATAAACTCAAATCTAAACCTGTCAAAATCTGAACTCTAATTTTGTCTACTAAATTCATAGGACAGACATTCAACTAAAAGTGTGAGCTACTTTTAAAGGCATGATAGGTGATAGGCATAGAAGAAAGATAGGTATAAAAACTAGAGAGATTAGGCAACCATTAAGTCCATATTTTAAAGGCCTAGTAAGAATACTTTTGCCAGCGTAAATTTCTCCTCTTCCACTTTCTGTGAGGATATTAATTGTGAGCCTGACAGTGGTGTCAATGGCTTTAATTATGGCTTGAAAAATCTCTCTAGATGGTGGCGTGGGTAGATAGGTCCTACTTGCATAATTTCTAAAGCCTTTTCAATAGACCCAACTTTGCGTGGCACAAGTCTCCCGCATTTTTCTATTTTTTTCTCTCACATTTCTAGAAGACTTTTTGAAAATAGATTTAAAAAGGGTGGTCCTACATTTCATTGTACCCAAAGTTTATCATAGATACAGAGAGATCTTTGTCTCTTCCATGCAATAGCAGCAGTAGTGCCATTGAAGGCATCATAGCCAAACTGAGTACCAACATAAGGCAGTCATTGGTCTTCTAGCACATTTTGAATGCAAAAAGAAAAACAGAGAACTGCATTGAAGGGGAGTCCATAAATCAGGAAAAACAAGAGAGACAAAGTGTGCCATATAAAAGTAGAATGGGTTGTGAGTATTGTGGTGGCACGTGTGCCTAGGAAGGTTTCATAGCTTGCTGGTATTGAGGAGGTTCTTTACTTCTCACGGTTTGACTAGAATGCCAAGGAATTTTATTAAGGCGACATTTGACTATTTATGGTACATACAGATTTCTAACACCTAATTTGTGGCTAGTAAACTACTTAATGTGAGAGGAAGTTCCTTAGGTCAACATGCAAAGATTGCAAACTCAAAAGAGTAAATCTCTACTTTGAAATGATCTGGTTCCCTTACAAAAAATTATCTAGTCAGATAAAAATGCGGAAGCATAGATAATGTATGTAAAATATGGAAGCACAAACAAGGAAAGTGAATTGTTTGTTAGAAAATCACATGTATTTCATAGAAGATGATTAGGCGGGTCAATATTTACCATCATCGTAGCTTTACTTCAATCTTAGCCACTCATAAATAATAAATTATTTGTGTATTACAATGTAATAATGCAGAACAGGGAAAATACTCCTTACACAAAATGAACCTAAGAATGCACGTTCACATTAACTAATGCAATAGCTTATAAACATTTAGTCTTAATGCCCTCCTTCTATCGCCATAATGTAGAGCCTTAAATCTGCATTAGCTCAAAAAAAAAAGCCTTTAAAATTATTAGTAAACCAAAGCAAACAAAAGATTCCCTATAAGATTCATCTGATCACAAGAATAATGCAAAAGAAGCAAGCAAAACATAGAAAAAACATCATTCTAACAAATCAAACCAACATCTTATAGTGGATTGGTGCTTCTATGGAAAGAATCCCTTTCCAAATCTTTGATTAAGCTCCATGTTGAAAATGCTATGAAGAATGATATGAAATGCTAAGATGATAAATGGGAAAAATTAGCTCTCAAATGAAGAGAGTAAACTTGCATGAGATTGTAGATGAAATTGTGGACAAGTTGAACAATAGAGGAGACCTCTATTTATGGCCAAAAGTGATAAAATAATTCCAAACATGGAGGATGTGGGACTAAAGATAAGCCAATGAAAAGAGGCCACTTGTCAACTTGTGATAGGATGAAGAATGAGCACATTTTGGTCAATGTGCCAAAGAGAGGGAGATTTCAAATTTGAATTTGTGAGTTAATGCTGAGTTTGACTTGTGCAAGGGGACATGTAAGAGACATTAATTTCTTTGTTGGATGTACATGTCCACTTAATTTTGAATTCAAACTTGAGGGAATATTCCTCAAAGATGCCATGTTGATGGAAAATGTTGAATTTATAAATGAATTAAAATGATTTATTGGTGCAAGTGGGAAAAGTTAAAGGATGTGATGGGTGGTTAGATTAGGTTAATTAGGGTTAGATTAACTTAATGATGATTAGATTCTTTGACCCATTTGACTTGAATATTTTGATTTATTTAAATAAAAAAAGGGATGAAAGGTGATTTCAGACTTAATTAAATAAAGGATTGATTTATTTAATCAATAAGGGTGATGTTAGGATCAAGTTGATTTATTTAATTTAAATTGATGACTTTCGGAGATTGATAAATAAACTTGATTTATTTGTTGAATGGTTGAATATGACCTAATTGGATGCATTATGCCAATTTTGTGTGTCTACATTTTCCTCCTCTTTGAAGTAATGTACTTGTTGTGTTGGTTCAAAGAATAAACTTGCTGCAATCAAAATTGAAAAAAATTCCAATTTTTCATATGCCCCAGCGGAAAGAAGTACACTGGTATAGGTTGTATATCAAGGCTCTGATACCATGTTAGAAACCAAGATCAGACATGCAAACTAGAAAAGCCTTCCATAGAAGAGAAAAATAGAAAGAAGCAATAGCTTTTCATCAAGATGTGCAAATTTATATATTTAGAATTAAGTAAATACAAGAGATGAATTGCTTTATAAAAGCAATGCATGCATAACCCTAAAGGAAACCCTAAAAGGAAACCCAAGTGTGCAAACTTAATAATTAATAAATAATTAATTATTAATGTACCTAAGTTTATCTTAAGTAACTAAAGTGATAAGTGACTTAATTAATTAGCCAATATGATTAAATTAATTAAGTGAAATAACTTATTACTCCAACATAATTTGTGTTAGGGTTAAGGTTATGGTTGCAAGATAAAGTTTTAGGTTATAGTAAGGGTTGGATTTAGGGTTAGGGTTTGGGATATAATTAGGATTAGCATGAGGATTAAAATTAAAATTATAGTTATGTTTATAGTTAGGGTTAGAATTAGGCTTAATGTTGGAATTAGGGTTATGGTGAGGGTTAAGATAAGGCTTAGGGTTAGAGTTAGAGTTAGGTTAAGTATAATTTAGGTAGGGTTATCCTTATAATTACTCAGGTTTTAAATTATTAATATAATTAAGGTTACAATAATTACCTAGGGTTTAAATTATGAATATAATTAAGGTTACAATTAGGATTATAATTAAGCTTAGGCTAAGCTTTAGGGTTATGTTTAGGGTAAAAATTAGAATTAGTTAGAATTAGGGTTAGAGTTGATGTTATAATGAGGGTTAGAATTATAGTTAGTGTTGGGGTTTAATTAGGGTTATAGTTCAATTAGGAGAATGGTTACTATTAGGGTTCAATTTGAATTAAAGTTAAGGTTAGGGTTCTAAGATAAAGTTTTAGGTTAGGGTTACATTTTAATCAAGGTTAGGGTTAGATTTCAATAAGGATAACTATTCACTTAGGATTAGGGTTAGGGTTAAATTTCTATGATAAATCTTAGGGCTAGGGTTAGGGATAGGGTTTAAATAGAGTTAGGGTCAAGATCAATGTTACGATTCAATTATGGATAGATTCAATAAGGGTCTAATTAGCATTAGGGTTAAGGTTAGGATTAGGGCTTGGTTTCAATTAGTGTTAGTGTTAGGATTAGGGTTAAATTATAGTTTCAATTAAATTAGGATTTAGGATTAGGGCCTAATCCTAATTTATCTGAAAAGCTAATTGTATCCCTAATATTTTATTTGATATGTAAGATTTGATATTTATACTAATTATGAAAATTTACAATCATCTACAAACGTAGGTAATAATTCCACCTTGTAACACCATCAAAGCCTGACCCATCCACCTGCACAAAAAAACCAATCCAAAGACAAGCCAACTAGAAACCCAACCTACCAGATCAAACAACTTGACCACTAAAGCCAATTATAAACCCAAAAAGTCATGAGAGTTAAGCCCTTACCATGAACTAACAAAACCCTTTCCACCCAAAAAACCTCAAAATGGTCATTAACAGGCTAAGCTGATAAAGCCCACAAAAAGAAAAACACCATTAAGCCGAGAAAACAAAACCCTTCTAACTACAAACACCACTAACCACAAGAAGGAAAAACTCACATAAAATTATTTAATGTAGAAAATTCTTCAAAGTCCTTTACCCACCCAATGCCACCCACAACCAAGAAACTAATGAATTTCTTTAGTAAATGGATAGCCACCACTGAAACCATTCTATGCTTGCTCAATGCTGAGCTGCTCAAGTCGAGAAGGAACAAAAATAGCTTCATGGCCTCATCTGAGTCCTAGATAGTTTTGAGCTCACATAGTCTTAGAACACCTCTACCCTCCACAACAACACCCAACACCTCATCTAAGCCACCCACCAGGTCTTTTCGAAGCATCTTTATCAATAGCAGTTTAGCCTCAACCTTTGACACCCCATTATCTAGGAGAGAAGCCAGGAACTGAGAAGAGATGTGAAGGTTGTCTCTTCCATATTCCTTGTTGGCCAAATGACCAACCCCAAAAATCATTATTTTCACCACCAAGACCAAAGGATCTCCATTCATGAGAATTATCTTTAGACTTTGGTCTTTAATTTCTTTGAAGGAGGCTTGTCTCACTGTCGATTGCAAAGAGATTAGAGTGTTTGCACCAAATTTTTCCACCCCATCCATGGAGACTTCGATGAAAAAATGAGAGTGCTTCACCATACTCACCACCACAATCTCAGATGGAAGTTGTGGTGAGCACCTCCAGCTAGTTCTAGCTCCATAGAAGAATGAGAGAAATAACATTAAATTTTCCAGCTTAAACACCTAAGCTCATTTACTGCCAAGTACCTTTTTGCCACCATCCTTGCTAATGACAACCTTCCAAATTTTTTGAGTTTAATCCGTATTAAATGACCTCTAGGTAATAATGCCTACGACACCTCGAGCTTGGGGATAGAAGTTTGGTGTCTATGCCATGTGATCACCATCCTATTCACACCCTTCACCGTCCCCCTTTGTCGTCCCACTCTGCCACTGTGGCACCCAACCAACCCTCCTAACATGCTAATGCAGAGAAGAGAGAGGGGGGAGCCCACCCAACATCCCATCTAATTATATCCCTAATCTTACCCCTAATTGTATACTTCATCTTTAATCCTATCTCTAATTTTAACCCTAACTCTAATACTAATACTAAGAGTAGCCCCAACCCTAATTCCAATTTAATGTCTAACCCTAACAATAACTCTAAACTTGATTGTAGTCAAGTAATAATCATAAGGTCCTAACCCTAATTACATATCTAACCCCAACCCTAATTGTAACTTCCTCCTAATTCTATCTCTAGTCCTAACCCTAATCCATATATATATGTATACATATGTATATATAAATACATTTTGCATTCAATTTGTTTTGATTTATTGAATTTTTGTAATGATTTATCTCACTCTTGACAACCTATTGATTACCTTTCTTTATTATATTATTATTATTATTATTATTTTTCAATAAAAAATAACCAACATACATATATTAAATATTAATATATATAAAATACGCTGAGAGCTATCCTTCTTGAGGAACCTATTTTAATCATTTTTCTCAATGCAATAGGCACCTTGATGATGATAACTCTTGGCGTATTTTATATATATTAATATTTAATATATATGTATGCTAGTTATTTTTTATTGAAAAAAAATATATATATATATAATAAAGAAAGGTAATCAATAGATTGTCAAAGTGAGATAAATCATTACAACAATTCAATAAATCAAAACAAGTTGAACACAAAATTCAGTTATATATGTTAGGATTAGGGGAGACACATTGTCCACTACTGCATACAATGTACTACTATGTCACTATTGTTTCTTCATCTGCTATGAGATATATTGAACTCTATCACCCTTGGTGTCTGCACGTCACTTTCCTTTCATGTTCATCTCCGCCTGTTGGCTCACTGTTGTGTGTTACTACACAAAACCACTAGTATTATATTTATTTAAAAGTTAAAATAATTGTTTAATTAAAAAATATTTGTTTAAAGATGTTAAATACATTCATAATAAGAGTATTGGAACAATTTTCCTTCCTTATAAATTAATTAAAACTTTTTTATTTTATTTATATTATTAATTTTTTGTTTTACTTATACTATCCACATTACTTTAATCCATTTGAAAAGTTTGTATTTACTTAAAAGTTATCTTATATCTATAAAGTTTTTTTTGTTTGTTTTCTGAGTGCAAAATATATTTATATGAAATAGTTATTTTGTAGTTATTTTATTCACTTTAGAATTACTTTAGAAGAAGTGGAATGTAGTGGTATAAATGTGTAAGTTTTATTTTGCTAATTTGAGAATGAGAATTTTTTGATTTGTTATTTTTTGATTTTTTAATTTGTTAATTATAATTAAAAACATGATATGCAAGATTTGAGTAAAGAGAGTAATTAACCAAAGTAAAAATATAGAAAAACAAACAATTGTTAGATGTATAAAAACTATTTTTATTTACATAATAAGAAAAAAGAAGTATATATTAAAATAAAATAATAAATTAAAATTTGTAAATGAATGATTTACATACTAAGACAAATATATTACAAATAAAATAAAATAAACAATGTAAATTTATGTATCTATATATGTATTTAATATTACTTAATAATTTTAATTTTTAAATAAATTTTCAATAATTTTTGTTGTAACTCTAATATTTCATATATCTCAAAAAAAACAAAATATAATCTAATAATTTATATTTAAATCCATTATCAAATTATTTTAAAATCCTTATTTTAAACTAGATCTCTTATTATTATTTGAATAATCCAATCACTTTTCAATTTAAGAAAAAACATATGCCACTCTAAAAGGAAATCATATAAAATTAATAAGAATTGGTGCCTAAGCCTTAGTGCCACCCTTTCACCATCAGTTTAGGCTGAAAGGACAAAATCCTAGAATAATTTATATGTGCATATTGAGGAAGGCATTGCCAAAACCCTTCCTTTAAATTATATGCAACTCCCTCTAAAAATTTACCATTTGACCTGATATAACACACATAATCTCCCACAAGACATTCCTCCCCATAACTTGTCTCAAAGTAGCGAGGGAGAGAGGTTGGTGTCATCTTTGCAAACTCTCTCCACTTCCAAACCAACTCATCTTTGTCGTCCTCAAACAACTCGAAAATAATCAAACCAATTAACGGATCCTTATACAGTACTACCAGTAGAACAGACAACCCATATGTAAGAAAGGATAAGCTAGTCCAATTAGCATCTTCAAGAATGTGGTCGGGTAATGCAGCTATTCTCACAGGCTTAATGGAAGCACCTTTAATGTTGTAGCCGGCAATAGTCATAGGCGGGTCCTCCCGAAAGAAAATAACGCCATTGCAGTACGAAACAATTGCAGAAGGATCTATTGCAAACCCTTCTTTCTCAGCGAACTCAGACTTAATCCTCCATGAATTTTGAAAATGATGATACACTCGGATCGAGAAATAATAATCGTCATTCGAGGATTCCGACGTGGCTACCAAATAGGGCTCATCACCGCTTCCTTCTTGTACAATTTTGATTACCTCCCAAGTCTCATCAATGTCTATCTCTGCAGAAACACTGGAATTCTCTCCCAGAGGAGTTGGGAGGAAAGAGAGAGAGATGGTCATCCATTTTTGAGTGGAAAAGCAGAAGGCCATACAATACTCTTCAGCGCAGAGAAGCAGCCACGGATTGTTTTCGGGCAATGAGGACACAAAACTGCGCGAGGACAAAATAGAATTCCATTCTCTGCAAACAAGGCGGGAGCGGCAGATTGATCGAAATGGAAGGCTTGCAAATATACATTTCTCTATATGCCGAGGCAACTCATCTAGACTCCACTGCTCTCCCTCTTCTTCTCCTTCTCCTTCAACTCCACAGATAAATTCTCCCTCCATTATTTTCACTTCCCACGCTTCCAAACTAGTTTAGTTTATTGTATGTTCTTGGTTTTCTGTCCACGATGACCCCCTCTTATAATTGTTTGACGTGAAGAGCTGCGGTTAAACGGCATTTGGTTAAGAACAGCCCACATGGAGAAAGAAAGAATAAAAATAAAATAGATAATTAAAGATGAGATAACAAAGATAATTGTTATTTATTTGAAGGTCCATACCTTGTTACTCAATACATATGGACATGTCATTTACATATTAAGTGGCATTCTTAGTTCAAAGAATTCAATTCATGTCTATCATTTTGGAAGAATCTTAACATGTTACTCAATAAAATTGTGTTACTTTTTTCATGGCTAAGAGTATAAGTGATGATGCCAACCATACGTTACACAATTAACTAGCACTTGCATCTATAAGAGGTTAAATAGATACGCCATAGGAAATTAAAGATAAAACATAAATGAAGTTGAACAATAAATAATTGATTATATAAAAATATAAATCTATATTCGTGTATAATATAATTAAGTACATAATTTTGCTGAAAGTCTTTACATAGAGAAGTTGGCTTTACCTTGGATTCCAAAAAATATGTAGCCAATAAATATCATACATACATACTAAAATTTACATGGAGTTGAACTTGGAGAGACTACATATAAATGAGATAAATAGAACATTTTAAAGGTTCATCAGATGGAAAGACTACATATAAATGAAATACATAGAACACTTTAAAGATTCATTAGAAGGAATATAATATTATAGAAGGATATTATGAATGATTGGAAAAAGAACTAATTATCAAATTGTCTAAAAATATTTAAAATGTATTCAAAATTTCTATTCATAATTTAAAGCTTAATAAAACTTATCAAGGAGAATCATGAGTAATTATTTGCAAACATTTCCTTGTATAAATAACGTCTCACTACCTTACCTTGGAAAAATGTTTGGGATTAGCATGTATGCTTGATTATGTCTTAATTTTTAATAAAATACTTCAGCATTGAAAATGTGAAGAAAAAAATCCAGCCTTGTATGATATTGATTCAAGATGTAACACCAAGAAATAGAAAAGAAGCATCATTTGAATTTAGAATTCTCTTCGCCAATCCTATTTCCCAATAATAAACCCATAAAGCCAAAATATTATTGTCAATATGAAGTGGAAAATAGCAAAGAGTGCTAGAATAAAATTAACTTATATAGAAAAAATATAAAAAACTACCTCCATCACCATTATCATTTTTTTGTAATAACATTGCCTGAAGTCACTTCAAGAAAATATTTAATACTTTTCCAAAACTATAGTTGAATGGGTGATCAATACCAATAGTTGATGGTCAAACACTAGCTCCAAATATTTGATACCATAAAATCCCCCAAAAAAACTTAATTAACATAATCAATAATTTGTACTTTAGAAAAACCCATAAAAAATAAACATGATATGGTTCATTAGAATTTATAGCCAAACTATATACTGAGACTTGGGAAATCCTAATATCTATAGATACCCATCTTGTGGAAAAGTGTAAAAACTTGGGAAATCCAAATGTCCAAATTTCCACATTAGGAAATCCAAATGTCCAAATTTCCATCCACTAGATAAGGAAATCCAAATGTCTGATTCTTCACACGGGTCTTTTAAGGCTCATTTATGAGCACTTTCAGAATATGCCTACCCTCTCAAACCCTTTAGCCCCTTCGGAGCTTGATGAGGATTATACTAAGCCTAGTATATCTGGGACTAAAGTTACTTCTGGCTGTATCAAGCTCTCCTTGCTTCCCCTGCCCCCCCTTTTGCCTCTGGCTGCTCCCCCCCGGCCTTCTGGTGCCTACTCTATTCTTGCTCCCGGCCGCACTAACCCTAATGCTATATTGGCGGGCTCTAGTTCTCCGGCTAACAAGTTAGTTTCATATCCTGAAGACTCTCCTATTGTTTCTGCTAAAGTGGCCGAGGTCAATCTTGAGGGCCCCCACCCCCCTTAGAATGTTCAAAAGGAGAATTGTAGCCCCCCTAGAGGTGCGGAGTCAGTGAATTTTGGTGTCAATTCTGATAGTGACCCCCCTTATGACTTTGTTGGAACCGCCAAGAGATGCTCTGAGGATCAATTTAATTCTGCCAAATGGTTATTTTATGAAATCAGTGAGTTGAAGACCAAAAATCTATCTCTTCATAGTAAGTTGGGGGAAATTGAAGCTAAAGTTGCTGGGCTAATACAGCTTGAAGTGGAGAAGAATACCTTTGCGAAGGATACCATGCATAAGGACAGTACTGTTGAAAATGATCTTGATAAAATTAAAGGAACCATGAAAAATATTGCTGATCAGAATTGCAGAATAGCCAAACATAATTCATTAATCATCAAAGCCATGACCGAAAGAGTGGAGAAAACCTAGAACAGAGCGCTGATTGTTGACTTAGATAAGGAGAAAGACCAAGATGAGGACGCGGGGATTTCTAGGCTCACTAGATCAAGTATAAAAAGAAAAGCCCTGTCTACCCCAAATATGACTCAAATTTTCATGGAGGGGGTCCAGGATATGATGGACCTAGAAGAGGTTGCTGACGAGCTTCTGAAGACTATGGATTAGCTGTGGCTGGGCCCTGGTTTGTCTATCTGCTGGCCTTCTGATGGATTTTTTGTGACTTTTTGTGGCTGCCTATTTTAGCTGGTTTTTATCTCTTTGGCAGCCTTTTTATCTTTCAGACCTATGTTTTGGTCTTTGTTTGTAATGTTACTTTGTGGTTTCGGGTCCCTGTAAAACCCGTTTATCCATTTTATCAAAAACATGCATTCCAAGAACAAAAAAGTGAAGGAACAAAAAAAATTCAAAATCCTTATGATTTGGACTAATCAACAATGAAGGGAAAATAATTGTGTTGGAACATTAAGAGTTTTTCATTGAGATGTCGATTGGAAACATGAGCATGAGGTATGTGCATAAGTTGTATGGTACGAAGGTACAATGTTGTTATTGATATCAACACTATGGTTTGGTATGAAGATCAACGTGCAAACTATTTTGTGTAGTATTAGAATGCATAAGCATGCCAATCCAGTGCTTAGTTGAAAGAAGGTTTGATCTGGTGCAAACAGTTGAAGTGAAAAATTGGCTAAGTGTCAAGACAATGTTTTCAATGTATTGGACATCTAGTAATTTGGTCTATATTGGTTTGCATTGAAGAATTTTTCTTTGTAGTTTTAATGCTATTTTGTTAGATGCTTAATGAGACTAAATCCAAATTTTCATATTTTTTTTCATCTAGTGTAGAAGTTATGAATGACAAAATAGTGGGTCTGTTAATGACAGTGGTTGCTAGTACAAGGTGTATGTTTTGATTAGTCTACACTTCACCATAGAATGACCTATTTGTCTTTCAAATTTGTAGGTGAACATTATAGGTGTTAGTAGATTTCGTGCTCCAAGTGGCATGAAATTTGGAGGTCCTCATTTCTATTTGTGATTGATCTATTGGTGAATTTTGTTGTTAGGTCTTCATTGGTGTCAACCTATTATCTTTAGGGTGTTGTGAAGTTTTGAGAAGTGTTGGTTTGTTGTAAGAGAGATATTATAGTTCCACCTTGACCTATTTTAATGCTTTATATGTTTTCTTGATTAAGGCACGATATGTGAATGTTTGAATGTTGAGCTGATGAATTATGTTTTGTATGTTACATCTAATTAGGTCGACCTAATTGATGTTACAAAGGTTTACAGATGAAATGGATATAAGTATAAGATCATTTTGGTGTTGGATGAAGTAGATAGTGAATATACAAGTATTATTGATGAGAATTGTGTGAATATTATGTAAGTGTAGAGGAAAAAAAGTGTTAGAGTATATCAGTATGAAGTGTATAAAGTCTATGTATTGAGCTTCAATGGAAGTATAATTCATGCATATTGTAGATACAATTGTAACAGTTGAAATATTAGGTGTGTGCCACCATCATCTTCTATCTTTTCTCCATTCTATGGATAGTGAGTCCATCTACAATGAGCATTTCTCTAAATATCTTACATAATGAGTTATAATATATTGTGAGCTAACCCTCACCGTGGTTTTTCCCTATTTAGATTTTCCACATAAAAATTTAGTGTTCTTGTGTTATGCTATTTTGATAGTTGATTTCACACTTTCGTTTCTTACTACAAATAGAATATGCTATGTGGAATGAATGTTTAAATGTTTAAGTTGTTTCAAATGAATACCGATTTACCCCCCCTTTTGAGTATTCTTAGTGTTCAACAATTGGTATCATAGCCTAGTTCCTTGGAAGAAACTTTACCACTTGGGGAATATATTGGAGGTTGAACATATGGCTATTAGAAGAATCTTACCCCTCTAAAAGTGATGAACCTATTATTAGATTTACAAAATAAGATTTCATGATTGACATGAATGGAGAAATTAAAAAATAGCTCTTGAAGATTTTGATATGAGTGAAGGTGAAAACAAAGATCTTAAAGATAATATCAAGGAAGCAAATGAATGCATCAGAAAGTTGAGAGAGAAAAAACCAAGAAATTCAAAAAAATACATAAGGAGGTCAAAGAGAATTTGAAGTAAATGAAATAATTGTAGTGTAGAAAAATGTATCGCTCTACATTTTCAAACTTGTTTGGGCCCTCCCTACTAAAATTGAGATTCTTTGTGCCTTATTTGGTCCAATTGTGCATCCACAAGAATTATTTAATACATCTTTTCGAGGATAATCCTAACACATATCAAGTTACCAATCATAATTTAATGATTTTGGGTCCCACATAAGTTTTGGGGCTTGAATCTAATTTTTGTATAGAACTTAAGAATCTTGAAATTTGTGTCCCAACCTTAGCCTACTGGGACTCATACGCCCCAACTACCTTATGAGTCTTGCTTAGCTTGGACATAATTTTAGACTCAATTTTTGGTAGGGTTTTATCCTCCTAGATCTAATGTCAGCTTGTAGTGTTGTAATTTTAAGAAATTTGGGATAAATACATATAAATACATGGTTATTTCACATATTTTCTCCTAAAAAGATCTACCACTTTTTGAGATCAAGAATTCTAGCAAGTTTATGATCACAAGAGAATCCAAAGGAATTCAAGACTTGATTATCAAGAATTTTGGAGCTACTTTCAAGATTCAAGTATCATGTCAATGTCATCAGGCATCATGTTTGTTTTTAAGCTAACATTTGTGATGTAGGTTCTTATGATTCAACCAAGCATTCAAGTTAAGATCCATATCCTTCAATCAACAATCAAGATCCATATTCATGCTAGTAATTACATACAAGATTGCAACCTTTACTTCAAGGGTCTAGTGAGTTGCAACATTGCATATTTGTTCATTCATCATTCCTCCTTTCTATTTTATTTTATTTTAAGGTTTTATTACCAAAATAGAGTTTGACCAAGGAAAACCCCTATCCACTAACAAAACAACATGTTCACCTCTCTTTGATGTGTTATTGCACATCTAGGTGGTTTAGGTTAAAGATCCATTGAAGAGAAATATTAGAGAAAAGTTTTCACATTATCAAAGTTATCACCTTGCTTGTAAGATCATGAAAAGTCACCTATAGAGTAGAATTTAATGTTTAAGAACTAGAGATTTGATAGGAGGGAAGTTATAGTAGTTCACTAGAGGATTCTAGAGTTTCAGATCATCCCTAATACTAGGAATAAATCACCACTTGTGGCATATGCATCCCAATATACATATTTTCAAGCATTTTCTATAGATCATGATTCGGTAGTTCTAGAATTTGGTTTCAACCCAAAATACTAAAATGGGACTAAATCACCCCTACTAGTGTATGAGTCCTAGTGTTCATCACAAAGCAACATTTTAGGATTTCAAAACTTCATTGAAGCTTCTTTAATTTCTAGGTGCACCTTTGTTTCATCTCTTGTTTACTATTTTTATTTGAGTTCATTTCTAGATCATTTACTTAGGTCTTGCATATGATTTAAATTTCTTGTCTTTCCAATTCCTATCTTGGAGGTGAACCCCCTTTTATCCTTTAATCACACCCTAGGACACCTTATTGTAGATATGTTTTCCCTATTCCATCCTTAGATTGAGATATCTAGGGCCTCCTTTAATAAAACTTGAAGGAAATAGGTGAAGTAACCCTAATCCCCCTTTAGTTCCATCTTCCATAAGAGAGAATTCCATTTTTGAGGTTTCATTTTGGTGAACCTAACCTTTAGAACACCTTATTTTGGATTTTCATTGCATCATAGTCCTAGATCTAGCTTACAAAGACTTTTAATTAGGTCTTACATTAGTTAGTTTGCATTTAGGGATTCTAAATCTTGCATTAGTTAAAGTGCATATAGGTTGCATTTTTCCATCTTGCATCATTGATTCCATTTAAAATATGTAATTGCACTTAGTCTAGACAACATACAAACAATAAACCTTAACATCCACTCAAAATTTGTTGAATTCAGTGTCAAAACCATAATCTAGGACTCATATGCCCCTTTAGGAAATTTATTCCAAGCACATGTGGTTTTACTTGATTTCTAGGAAATCTTTGTTGTGTCTTTTTCACTATTTAAACCCTCAAAAAACCCTAACTGGGACTCATATGCCCCTCTAGGTGATTTAGGTCTAGATCAGACATAAAAATTCCATTTACAACATTGAAAACTTCATTTATGTACTTCCTAGGCTGGTTGGTAACCTATAGTATCAGTCTAGAAAGTTTTAGGAACTTTTGTTTTACGTATCTTGATCAAATCATCCATGTAGTGTAGTCATTTTTAAAGCCTTTCAAAAATCATTTTGTATTCAAAATTTCAGATTTGTAGGACATTTGTTTACATTTCAAAAGCATTACATAATTTCGATAGCTTAATTTTTCATGTTAGCATATTTTATTTTCAAGCATTTAGCATTCATAGAGTATCACATGGTTTGTATGATTCTATTTTCCCTACTCATGGGCATAGTATAGGAAAAAAAAATAAAACCTTTGATAAGCATGTTGGATACCCTCCCAATATCTATCAAATTTGTAAGAGATGCCATAACACAAGAGGATTCAAGCATAGAGAATCATAAAAATCATAATTGTTCTTGTCTCAATACCTCTCCTATTAGTGACAAAGGTATCTTGGTGAAATAAAATACAATAATTGAGATTCTTTATTGTCCCTCTTCTCCTCCCCCATGGGAAGATATTAGGACACAAGAAGATGAGATCATTGAAACATTTCTTAACACCTCCCCTACTTGTGGGAATGCTTTAATGAAAGAGGATACAATCGTGAATGACCATGAAAAAATTTTTTGTGAAGAGGATATATTGGTATTAAGTGATCAAATGATATAGAGTTATAGCATTATTTCTCTCCTTCCTAATGTCCCTAAAATTTGGAAGGGTCTATTTGAACAAGAGGATCTAATCATTGGTAAACATGAAAATTATAGTTCTCCTTCCCTTGATGCCTCCCCTATTTGTGATGAAGTTACTTTACAAAATATAATCATGGAATGTGATGAACCTCTTGAAAGCTCTCCTATTAGGACACAAGAGAATGAGACTTTAGAGAAAAAGGATGAAATAATGGACAACCCTAACAATCATATTTGGACCTCTCCTAATAGCTCTCTTAGATGTGAAAAATATATTGTGGTCTTAGAGGATCAAACCAATGGAAGTTGTGGAATCCTATTTGTCTCTCTTCCTTTGGGGAAAACATTATTGAACAAGAGAAGAACCAACTATTGAATGTCATGAACATCTAGTTTGTTGCTCTACTAAAAACTCTCCTACTAGGGAAGATATCACAATGGAAGAAAATGATAAAATTGACACGTCTTTCAAAAAATATTGATGTGGCTTCATTTTATGAAGATGATGAAGTGACATTAGACTCCCCTTCACTAAGCGATCATAAAAATAAGGACAAGACTTTTGATGTTATGCACATTAGATATCCTTTGAAGCAATATTCCAATCCTAAACTTATCATTTATCCACACAAAACCAAAAGTTCAAAATAAACTCATCCCTATCTTATAATCACTTAAAAGGAAACTTGATAATGATAATATTTTGTAGTAACCGAGTTGCAATACAATTGATCATATATAACAAAGTTTACACAATCAAGGCTGACCCTAGACCTAAAAGTTGTTTGCATGTCAAAAAAGAAAAGCATATTGATGAAGTCACAAATCTATTGGAAGATTCTTGGAGTTCCTTTTATTTCATACCTACATTCATAGGAAAATGCAAGATCATACACAAAGAGTCTAAAAAGGGAAAATAGAAACTGGTAATGTCACTACAAATTTCAAAAGCATCCACTTCAACCACTTTAGAAGAAAAGAAAACATACACAAAAAACTTTGATGAAGTTGAACAACCACATAATCTGAAAGAAATGAAAAAGCTTAATGGAAAAGGTTGTGAACTTATGAAACAAATGGGGTATAGTGGAAAGGGATGTGGTGCTAGAGAACAAGGTATCTATGTCCCTATAGATCCTAACACACAAGAAATGACTAATGGTCTTGGCTATTGTCCTTTGAAAAAAACAAAAGCGATAGAAAACCTTCACTTAATATCAACACTCTTACAAATGATTCTTCTAAGACATGAAATTAACCATTGTGTATCCTAAATTGATAGATACTACCTATGGGAATATATTATTAGATATCCATCAATAACAATAAGTGCTACTCCTTGCCATGTAATAGTTGTAGGATCATAGCATACTCACGATTGCATGTTTTACATTTATTGCAAATAATTTCCTTCTTACAAGGAGTGGCATATCACCATTCATCTCGACTCATCCTTTCCTTGTACATAGTGGGGGCAAGAATTATATAGCCTTGTCCTAGTACCACACTAGTCGTTGTCCCTTTGGCTAGTTGTTCGCCTTCTATATATGATGAACACTATTGGGATGCAAATGACCTACTAATAGGTTGACTCACATGTGACTTAATAGCAATGCCTTTATTTTCTCTTCATGTTGTGTGTGTGATTACATATGCATAATGTGATCTCCCCCATACTTTTTTATTTGATGTTTCTCTCTTTGTGGCATTCCTCTATTTGTATCTACATTCTTCTCTATGTCATAATCCTTACTTTGTCTTGTGTTTTCCTTTTGTGAATAATGCAAGGAATCAAGATATTTAGGTCTCTTCCATGTTGACCCTAAATATTTTCTTCTTTTTTTCTCTCTTTGTGGCATTCTTCCTGTTCCATGTGTATTTTGGGAATGACGATAGTTCCAAGCTGTCTAAAAACATTGTAGCAAATACATATTGACCCCGAATCCATGGATCCCTTGTGTGTTGTTTTGTGATTTCATTTTGGGTGCAACCCCTTTTCATGATGTAGCTTCATTTGAAAAGATATAACTTGGCATAGGGCTTTCCAAATAAGCTCTCATTTCCTCTTTATTGCTATTTTCTACTTTAATGTAATTAATCACAACATGGTGTTTAGCAATTTCTTTAAAGTGGGGGCATACATTAGCATTATTATTTTGCATCTCATGTTTCATTGTGTAGTCTTCTTCATGTGATACATCTTTCTCTTTGTGGTGACATTGGTTGTGATGTCCCTCAAGAGCGTGATCTCTCTTAGCATATTATATTACTCTTAGTGGCTTGATGTGACACATTTCATCCTCTAAGTTGTGAATCTTCTATTCTTCAATTGTTCCTCTCTTGGAGACATTAGGGACAATGTTCCCTAAGTTATTACCTTACATGAACTAATAAAAAATCCTTTGAACATATCTTACACT
Organism: Sequoia sempervirens; assembly: GCA_007258455.2. Lineage (NCBI taxonomy): Eukaryota > Viridiplantae > Streptophyta > Pinopsida > Cupressales > Cupressaceae > Sequoia > Sequoia sempervirens. The sequence goes on from VDFB02179234.1 coordinate 62,868,040, forward strand.
ACTTTTCCATTCAGAATATTTGTTATATGGCCACCTTGCATAACATACTTTTCTTGCCTATGGAGCGATCTTGTTTATTCATGGGTGTCAAGCATACGAATGTTTTCTTGACTCATGAATCTTGTAGTCATGTTGTGTGGTTCCTTTTCAAAGTTATTAGGAGGTATAGCTTTGGTATGGTTGTATGTATGGGAGATGAACTTAGGCGTGACTTTCCCATAGCGACTTTCTTGTCTATGTGAGTGCATACTAGTTGTGTGTGTATGTGTCTTGCTTGGGGCTCACCTAGTGGACACCTTGGGGTTCTACTAGCCCTTGTGAGAGTGTGTTTGGTTTGCATAGTGGACATTGTGATCCACTTGTAAACATTTCTTGGATAGCGAACTTAGATCTAATCCACAAAGTGTGAGACAAATGGTTGAAACTTGATCCACCCCTTTTCATTTTTATTTTTTCTTTTCTTCTTTTAGTCTTTGGTAGTGTATGTTTGAGCCTTCTTGTTGCTTCTTAGTTCCATGTGTGTTTTCTTGTGCCTATATTGGTTTTCCATAGGATATTGATCCTAGGGGATTGATCATCCCTCTTGATAGTTGTCATTCTATCTTACTAGCATTGGTATTTTTAAACCCCTCTTGATCTAAGTTTTGTCTACTTTAGTGTGAGTTTGAAGCAAGTTAATCCTCTCACTAAAGTGGGGGCTAAATGTAGTGTAGAAAAATGTATCCCTCTAAATTTTCTGACTTGTTAGGGCCCTCCTTGATGAAATTGGCTTCTTTATGCCTTATTTAATGCATCTTTTTGAGGATAATCCTAACACATATCAAGTGACCAATCATAATTTAATTATTTTTCTTTGTATTCCCCATATTTAGTGATCTAGGAAACATACAACACCTTGGGTATATGGTTCCCACCTAAGTTTTGAGGCTTAAACCTAAATTTGGCATAGAACTTAACAATTCTTGAAATCTGTGTCCCGAGTTAACCTATTGGGATTTATACGCCCCAACTGGCGTATGATTCCCACTTAGCTTGGAACTAATTCTGAATTCAATTCTTTGTGGGATTTTATTCTCCTAAATCTAATTTTAGCTTCTAGTGTTGTAATTTTAGTAAATTTGGCATAAATAAGTATAAATACAATGTTATTTCACATATTTTCTCCTAACAAGATCTAACACTTTTTGATATCAAGAATTCTAGCAAGTTTATTATCACAAGAGCATTCAAGAATTTATTATGAATCATTTTGGAGCTACTTTCAAGATTCAAGCATTATGTCAAAGTCATTAGGCATCAAGTTTTTTTTTAACTAACATTTGTGATGTAGGTTCTTATGATTCAAGCGAGCATTCAAGTCAAGATCCATATACTTTAATCAATAATCAAGATCCAAATTAATGATAGCTATTACATACAATAGTTGTAACCTTTAATTCAAGGGTTTGGTGAGTTTCAACATTTTATATTTGTTAATTTATCGTTCCTCCTTTTTGTTTTATTTCATTTCAAGGTTTGATTATTAAAATAGGGTTTGACCAAGGTAAGCCACTATCCACTAACAAAACAACATTTTCCCCTCTCTTTGATGTGTGATTGTAGATCTAGGTGGTTTAGGTTAAAGATCCATTAAAGAGCAATATTGGGGAAAATTTGTCATGTTATCAATGTTGTCACCTTGTTTGCTAGATCATGGAAAGTCGCCTACAAAGCAGAATTAAATGTTTTAGAATGAGAGATTTGATAGGAGGGAAGTTACAAAAAATCACTAGAGGATTCTAGAGTTTCAGATCAACCCTAATACTTGGAATAAATCACCACTTGTGGTGTATGAGTCCCAATATACATATTTTCAGGGATTTTCTATAGATCTTGATTCAACAGTTCTAAGATTTCAGTTTTGACCCAAAACCATAAATTGGGACTAAATCACCCCTACTAGTGTATGAGTCCTAATGTGCATCAAAAAGTAGCATTTCCAGTATTTTAGATCTTCATTCAGACTTCTTTAGTTTCTAGGTGTACCTCTATTTCATCTCCACTTTACTGTTATGATTTGAGTTCATTTTTAGGCCATTTATTTAAGTCTTGCATATCATTTACATTTCTTGTCTTTCCAAGCCATAGATTGGAGGTGAACCAACTTTTAGCCTTTAATTACACCCTAGGAAACTTTATTGTAGATATATTTTCCCAATTCCATCCTTATATTGATATCTATAGGGTTTCCTTTAATGAAACTTGAAGGAAATAGGTGGAGGAACCTTAATACCCCTTTAGTTCCATCTCCCAAAAGAGAGAACTCTATTTTTGAGGTTTCAACAATTACTAGTCTAAAAGTGCAAGTTGAAGAAGGAAAAAGTGTTGTAGAATATCTAAATGTAAAGGTGAAAATAAAACCCAAAGAATGTCCAAATATTTAACAAGAAGTTGTCAATTTGAGATCAAATTTGGATAAAGAAAAGTGCCAAGAAGAAAAATTCAAGAAGAGCTTTATCATGCTTGATGAAATGATTAAAAATCAGAAAGGATTTAAGGATAAAGGTGGATTATGGATTGAAAAAGGAGAAATTTGAAAAGAAAATCAAACACCAAATATTGAAAATAAGAACAATGAACAAAAGAAGATTGAAGAAAAAAAGACCAATGGAAAGCAGGTCTAGAATTAGATGAATGAAGTCAAAATACCACCAATCAAACAACCAAATGCACAAAGGTACCCATGTTTTAATGGTTTATATTATTCTTGCAATAGATTTGGACATAAGGCTATAGAATGTAGAAGTTGAATGAATCAGAATGTTCCATCTTTTTTGGGTTAGTGTTTTACATGCAAAAGATTTAGTCATAAGGCTAATGAATGCAGAAATCAAATGATGAATGGATATAACAATGCTATGATGTTTCAATCTTTCAATGACTATTATTATACATGCAATGGATTTGGGCATAAATATAATCAATGTGGATCCAAAATGTATGGAAGTAAGCTTGTTCAAACAAATGTCATATGTTATAATTGCAATAGACCAAGACATATCTCTAAGTTTTGCAAAAGCAAGAATATGAAGAGGGATAATCTGGTAAAGAAGAATGATTCAATAAAAAATGTTGATCTATTAGAAACAAAGAATGAGATGAACAAGATCTAGAAAATGAAAGAAGAGAAAAGGGTTAAGGTTGAGTGTGAACTAGCATCTATTGTAGATGTTTCCTTCATAAAATCAGTTAAGAGTTTTGACTTAGGGGGACCATTAACATAAAATCATTTATCCCCTACCAATGAAATGGTGTTGGTGCTTAAACACATGGATATGAAGTGTGGGTCAAAATTATTGACTTGTTAAAGAAAATATTGATGGAAACTATCATGTTGTCGAAGTCTGTGAAGCATTTGGAGTTGACTGTGTAATAAAGTTAGGGTTTGATAACTTTATCAATTGAAGCATTCAATGAAAATAGAGTCAATTGCTAAAAAGGTTTATAAGTGATTTCACTTAACCAAAAAAATATTTTCAAATGAGAATTCAATGAGAGCAGACTAGATAAGGAGAAAAGTGTTTGAAGGAGATCATAATTTCTTGTGAATAAAACCCTAATTGAAAGGCGATTAAGAGGTATTTAAAATTTTTGTTCACCCTAAATTTTGAAATTGACTTGAATTTGTTGGAAAACATTATATACACTACAAGTTTTAGAGGTTTTAGATTGTCCTCATCCCAAATTCAAACAACACCTTGTTAAATCGATGGAAAGGGATCCGGATAGATGGAGCATTTTCACACAATCCTTATGGTGTGCTACTTGCTGAGGATATAATGATTTATATTCATGCTAAGTTGGAAATGCATAATCATAAAAAGTTGGCTGATGTGTGGTACAATTAACTCACTAGAGATGAGTTTGAGTTGAAATCATAATTTGAGGGTTTGGTAGAGAAAAAACTAGATGTTTGGACTAATTTCCAAAAAAATTCTTATGTTAATGAATGGGTGAGATACTTTGGGTTGTATTCATGATAAATCCCTCTAGTTGTATATACTACATTTAATAAACAAGGAGGTAGTTAGGGTTATTAGAAGATTGTGCTCAATGAGACTAGTTTTGGCATTAAAATCTATGAAAAATGAATTGGTAATGGAATTAACTGGTACAAAGTATCAAAAGAGGGCTTTAATAGTCAAGTATATTGTAGATATGGCAATCAAATATGCTACCATGATGATTGGATATAACATATGTTTTACCAAGGGATAAAATTTTGTGTCTACAAAAGTGAAAAACATAACATCTACTCTTTGTGGGGCACTCAGAATCCTTACCATCACAAATCAAAAATCATAGCAATCTAATCACTAAAGGAAAGAACTCCTAAGAATTAGAGTGCAAATGAGGAAAAATGAACCCTAATGTCCTATTTTAATCCCCCAAACCCTAATTTTTACCTTGGGAACCATCCTAGGTTTAAATTTTGAGCACCATGAAACATCTAAAGCCATAAATGTGGGCCCTATAGCCCAATTTTTTATCCTCTACACATTTAAAATACAACAAAACTTTGTCACGAGCCCACCTAGAAAAGTACTTTTTTTTGTCGACCTCTCAAGGGCAAAACCCAACATTGGATTATCCTTTTGCTGATCATCATGGAATGTGGTGCATATTAAAATTTTTCAAATATTGATCTAAGAATTGAATTATTTGAAACAATAAAACCAATACTTTTTCTCAAATATGGGGAAAATGTAGACATGTTAAAATGGCTTAACATATATCACACATCTTAAATTGGATTTTTTTGGGATTAAGGTGTCTCAACCTTAGAGTCTTAATATTGATTTAATTGATGTATTATTGTATTAATTTATATTATTTAAATTCCTATGGCATCATGGGTATGTGTAGGATCATCATGGAAAAAATAGGCCCTTTAGTGGCAAAAAATTTAGAAAAATCAGAGTTACGCAACTTGACATAAAATTTTGAATAAGTTATCTATATTATTTTAAAAATATGTAAAAATAGAATGTATAGAAAATTGAATGTAGTTTCTAAACTACTAGGTTTGTTTTAAAAATAAATAAATCTATTTGGTGAAAATTTGAAATTTCAATGTAGTGGTACTTAAATTTTAGGGAAATAATAAGAAGTACGTGTTTGTTTGACCACCCTAACCACAATAAAATGATAATATTTTTTTTATAGTATTTTAGATATAAGAAGAGGACTCATGTCCCGGTGTGATGCATATTTTTTTGTAATTTGTTTCCAAGTAAAGAATTAATTATGAATTTTTTATTACAATTTTTTAAAAAATATTAAAGCTCGTATGTCTAACCACCTTAACTTGGTCAAAACTTCATGAAATTCAACTTTTATTTTTTTAATCCTATAGTATGTGGAGCATAGAATGTGACACATGTTTTGGATTCAAAAAATGTGATACCATTTGAAAGCTATAGATGTTTTTCAATTAGCCTATCAATCAGGACTTTAGTCATAATTTGAATAGAAAATGAATAATAATTACTTATTAAATTCAAAGTAAAGAATAATTTATATTGGTGGAATGTTGAGAATATCCTTTTAAAACCCTTTTCGTTTCATCAATTTTGGGTGAAAAAATAGTTGTCAGCCACATACCCATCATATTACCACTTTTTGGCCCATCATGATCCTACACCCACCCTCATGTCACAAATTGGGACCCACTAGTTGGGTGGCATCCTCGTTGGAAGTGACTGGATGATGTGTCATCATCCTAAATGGAAATAGACATCC